>BQNB010115169.1:0-21612 GCA_026074375.1 Tanacetum coccineum
CCATTGCTTTGTTCAGACTAGCAATAGGGTCATCTTCAGGTAGAAATGATGGAACAGCCAGTCCTGAGTCTAATTGAGGAATCTCTACTTGTAGTTTTTGTGGAATTGATGGGGTTTGATAGGAATGTTGAGGAACTGATGATGGTAAGTGACTTATTGGAGCCTAGTATTGTTGTTGATGAGGAGGTACTTGATAAGACTGTGATTGTGTTAGAGAATTGTAAGTTTGTAGAGAGGTTAAAGATAGTTGTTGTTGATACTCAGAAGAGTTGTATTGAGAATTGTTGTTTGGATAAGAAGAGATGTGATGATGATTAGCAACCAAAGCGAGTGGATCCGGATACCTTTCACACATTAAGCTTACTTTATTTGCATGTCCCTCGTGTTGGCTTAGATATGCATACAGCTTATCATAATTGGTAGTATACATACTCTTTGCTAACTTGACATAAGTGATTCCAACTATTGATGATCTTGCAACTGATGTGAACGATTTTTATCGAATTTTGAAAGAAGAAATGGTTGTAGATTTGAGATATTTTCACTTTCTTGAAAAAGAAGTTGAGTCTCTTCAATCTAAATTAGAGCTTCAACAGAGACAGTTTTCAAATGAAATTGATCAACTTTTAAGGGAATACTATTATGTTGATCATATGAATGCTATCCTTGGTGTTTATACTACTATTGATGAATATTCGGCTATGTCATGTGATTATTTAGAAGCTCTCAAAAATGTAAGAATCTTGAAACTAAGCTCTCCAAGAATAAAACATAATAAACAGACAAATGTTTTGCAAATCTAGAACAACGCTATATTGATCTTGAACTTGCTTTGCAACATGAAAAGGAAAAGAATGTTTGTGAAAACTCTTGGGTAAAGCAGTCTTTGATATTAGCTGATACTGAAAAAGCTTTGAAAGATAAAATTGATTCCCTTATTACCGAACTCAAGAGTAAAACAGTTGAATCACATGACTTGAGAGCTTAGTTACAAGATAAGATAATTGCAAACTTTGAAATGCATGATAGTTGGAACAAGATGAAAGGAAAAAGTGTGGATACTAATTTTAAAAAAACCATCAATCTTGGGGAAACAGCCTTTACAAACAATCAGAAATCAACCAGTTGTGAGACAATCGACTGCGTTTAAGTCTAAACGATTTTTATTTTCAAAACGATGGTTTGCCTCCCAAGTTGTTGAGAAAAAATGTGTTGACAAAACCAGTCACTCCACATTCTTGGCCAAAAGTAAGAGACTCATATTTTGCAAAACCTCATCATGTGAATGCACCTGACCCTTCTAGGAATAGTTCAAAAACTGTGTCAAAAACATCGCCAAAAGAATTTGTAGGATCAAATGACATGGTTCATAACTACTACCTAGAGGAAGCTATAAAAAAGGCACAATTTTAGAAAGAACAAGCTTTGAATTCCAAACCCAGTGTGTTAAATTCTGCAAGATTACCAAACACTGCAAATCATAGCAAACCGAAACTTATGAACTCTGATCAACAACCTAGGAATTGGCCACGATTTATGAGTAGTAGTGTATCGAACAAAGTTGTTAACATAGCAGAACCACCTAGGAACTCTAAGCCTCTCTTGAATTCTAAAAACTTAGCGTGTCTTACATGTAAGAAGTGTATTTACACTACCAATCATGATGCGTGCATTTTGCAGTACCTCTCTAAGGTAAATTCTCGTACCTCTACACAGAAAAAAGATGCATAATCCTCAAAGACAACAAAAAGATATATACTCGTAGAAAATAAAAGCGATGCTAAGAAACATGAAAGACATATCTCTACAAGACATATGTTTTCCCTAAATAGGACTTTCGATGTGTACATGAAAACAATGCCTCCTAGATCTGGTCTTACATGGAAACCAACGGGTAGAATCTTCTCCTTTGTTGGTCTTAGATGGATTCCCACATGGAAGACTATTGGAACTTGCCTCAAAACAAATGATAGTGTAATACCATTAGGAAATGAAACGTGTACTCCTAATACTGTTATTTGTGCAAACTCTTCTTCTTTGAGTGAAGGTACCACCACGACTTTCGAACCCATTTCTTCCACGGGTTCAACAAATGTAAATATTCCATCATCTTCTAAAATAATTTAAACCTCAATTTTTTATTATTTCAAAAAATCTTCAGAAAAACAAATATAAAAAATAGAAAATCTTCAAAAAGAAAATACAAAAATATAAAATTTTAAAACCAAAATACAAAATCGGAAAATTTCAAAAATACCAAAAAGAATCTTCTCGACATGTCTCTTGGCATCGATAATATTTACGTACTTAAAAATGTCGATTAATATTGACACGGGTATGTAAATAAAGTTCGAACAAGAGTTTTTAATTGTTTTTAAAACATGTCATTTCTAATTTTCTCTATGACTTGTGTACACATCGATGCACAATTCGGTTTTAAAGAAAAGAAAAGTGTACGCTTCAGTGCGCTTTATCTTAAAAAGAAGAGAAATATTCTTCGTCCTGAGCATGTTTTTAAAAAATCTTCTTGCTCCGGACACACGACTTCTAAGTAAATATCAGCTTAGGACTCGTTCTTCAAAGAATGGAAAATGTGCACTCATGTACATTTATCCTAACAACGAGAAGATAGCAACTTTTCAGACTTGAGCTGACACAAAACGTCAAATCAAAGACATACAAAGTCTTTAGAGCTCAAGTAACATTGGTTTTCAAAACCGTTGATCATAATTTTTCAAGAATTTCTCTAAAGGTTTTTCAAAATCTTTTTATTTGTGTGTGCACTCATGTACATTTATCCTAACAACGAGAAGATAATAACTTCTCGGACTTGAGCTAACAAAAAACGTCAAATCAAAGATATTCAAGGTCTTTAGAGCTCAAGTAACATTGGTTTTCAAAACCATTGATCACAATTTTTGAAGAATTTCTCAAAAGGTTTTTCAAAATCTTTTTATTTGTGTGTTCAAAACTCCCTTCTCACGAAACTTCCAAAAGTCGAATCATTTTTTATAAATGGATCAATGTTTGAGGGAGAGCTTTTAAAGCCAAGTTTTAATGCTCTTAGACACATTCTCTAAATATGTATTTTAGTGTGTCTAAAACATTTCAAAATGTTTAAACAAGTGAGTAATCTTAAATGTCAAAAATAGTTAATGACAAGTGTGTATATCTCGACAAAAGCGTCAGCGATCGAAGCTACATCCGGTCTAAAGAAATCTAAAACCGCGCTAGTGGCCGAGTGACCATCTGTTTTAGATATAAATACACTTTGACATAACTAGCTTTTTCATTTTGTTTTAAACATAAAAAATGGCTCAATCTTGATTTTACATGAAATTTTTAATGTCATATCTCAATCTTTTCAATTGGTGTCATAATTTTATAATTGGTGTCAACATTTGTTAATTGGTGTCATATGTGTAAAATTAAGAGGGAGCAAGAAAAAATGTTCCATTAACTCATGCAATATATAATTGGTATCATTTTTCTCCTTATGAAACTTTTTCATGTCTCAAATTTTAATCAATTAGTATGAAAATACTAAGAGATTTATTATTTTCATAGGGAGAGAAAATTGATTAAAATGTGATCTATAAGACTCAAGAATTTAAGTGCAACCAACTCTTACCTTGATGTGTGTTTTACAAGTTTTAAATTTATAATAACTAGATTTACCAAACGAACAACTAAAAACACAACATTCGGGCGAGTATACCCTATCGAGTGTAATATAGTATTAGGTAAGTGAAGGTTGTTCCACGGGATTTGTAGCAATTCATAGATTGTTTATCAAGTAACAAAGCTAAATGATTGTCACGGATCAAATAGCTAAAATGTGTGTATAAGGCAAAGCAAGAAACAAGGCATGATCCACATAACATAACAGATATAGATATAGCAAGACTTTATATAAACAAAGCAACAAGTCATATATGACGGGTAATCATAATAACAAGCATATCTACCAATGATAACATAGAATCCTTCCGGCCTATATACTACATCATCATGAGCGCATTAAGAATGGTCTATATCAAATATGCATACATATGAATTCCTCCCAACCCGGCCGGTCAACGTAAGGAAAGGTCTTAAACATAATTCTACTTGGGTTGTTTATCAATTTACCACACAATTCTCACAAGTATGATATTGGCACGCCATAGATAAACGGTTCAAAATACATCAAGACAATTACCCCTTCTGGCCTTTTTCAATTGTAATGATATACCAAAAGATAAACAATGATCCAAGCAAAGATAACATCGAATTCATAAACATATATATTCACAAGTCATACCAAAATTATCCAAATATTATATCATGTTTCACATATCTAACGTATGAGAACAAATTACCAAAACCGATATTCAAATTAGTAACAAGCACCAAACAAAAACCTATTGCTTCCGTATACAAACAACAACCAAAACCTACGGAGATGCCTCGAGAATCTATCACAAACCCTTTGGGAATTCAACAACGCGTCACCAAATGGTGTGTTTAGTAACGGGTTTAATATAGTGACTTAGATGGATTTGGTGTGAATCCTCTACGTATCAAGATGGTATATGTTAGGGTTGTGTGTACAGGAGTTATGAGGTCTGGAAATAGTGGTGATGGTGGTGGTAGTATGGCGAGATAAAGGGGTGTTTGGATCATAGGATCCAAGGATCCTCGCTACTCCTTCCTCCTATCCCAATGGATTTCTATGATGGTATGTAAGATATATGTTGTTAGAGTGATCTCCAAATGGCTGAGATTTGGTCGCTATTTATAGGTTGTTCAGGACCAGATGTGATGCGCACAAACTTAGTTGTGCGGCGTACTTCTATGCTTGGCGGATAAGTTTCATTAATGCTGGAGACAAGTGTGGCGCATAAAATAAATTTTGCGCGTACTTCGTGATGGTGAAAAGTGAGCTGCACAAAATATATTATGCGGCGTACATCGTGTATTTTCAGCTCTTTGAGTTATTTTCTTCGTTTAAGTTCCATATCTTCGTGTATTCTTCCACGACACGTACCATGAACCTACAATAGCAAATATAGTCTATTAAGTATCAAAAATTCTTATAATTTACCTATATATATATATATATATATATATATATATATATATATATATATATAATTATTTTTATATATATATAAGCACTTATAAAGCATCTAGAAATATGTAATAAAATCCGGCGTTATCAAATCATCCACACTTAAACTTTGCATTGCCCCAAGCAAATCTAAGAAAAGAAAATTTAGACAAAATAGGTCCGATGTGACAAATAAAAGGGAAATTTTTTATTTTTAAAATTTATTGTCCATCATCAAATAAAATAAAATATTGTTGGTTTTATTATAAATAAGCACAAAAGACGCGACCCCCCCCCCACCCCCACACTTAAGGGTCTGCTTGTCCTCGAGCAAAATAAGAAAAAATAATAAGCTTTACAAAACAAAAATAGAATTATGAAAAATATTTTTAGATTTTTAATATGCGAAAAAAGAGATGTTTGACAATACCCAATGATCTTCAAGCTGCAATAACATGAATAAGCACCTCACAAAGAAAGAAAGTATAATTCACTCAGACACTCATATATGATGTAATAGAGGGTAAAAGGAAAATCACACTCATTTGATCAGACATGATTCATTAAGATTACCATAAGCTTGTACAAGAAACAAAAACTGCATCGACGTGGCGTAAGCACCATGTATAAATATCAAAAGAGGACTTTTATTCGGGTTATAACGTTAGGCTAAGGGATAATAAGGGTGTGGATAAAGCATGGGAAATTTATACTGGAATTGGTTTTTTAATTAAAATACATGCCGACAAGTCCAAGAAACTCATGTTGCTAGCTACTTAACATACCACAAACCCGTGAGGTTATCGAGCAATAAAACCTCGAATCTAACTCGTACAAGTGATATAACAATATGCCTCACAAGCAACCAACACATCAACTTTTATTCATACTTCATCATAATTTTTTTTCTATTCTCTTTTTTTATACACATTTTTTTCATTTTTTTCAATATTATTTTTCTTCCCTTTTTTTATTCCACTCCACATTCAACTAGCAATTCTCTCACACTTAATATAAGCGTACATCACAAAAATATAAAAATGAAGCAGACCTTCTTCATCTTCGTTAAAATGGCACAATACTTATAACCATGTGCGAACAAACTATAAGCAAAAATCAACCAATCATACCAAGCAACTAGCAACCAACCATTTGAACTTTCGACAAGGGATAAGGCTAGGCTAAAGATTATATATTTATGTATTTTTTATCTGAGTGGATGTAAGAAATGAAAATATCGGCTCTGCGGTTAAACTAGGGGTATCTAGCACTAAAGATGAGTGCTACAAAAGGGTTTTATTTGGGTGGTTATCTGATCAGTGTAATCAGCTAAAAGAATAAATAATGCGTTAAATGTATGGGCTAATTTGGGTTAAATCCTAAGTTGCATCTTTATCACATAAAAATACATATATCACGCGAACGTGACCTCACTACGGTCTCGTAATGATTTCAAGCACAAGTTATAGAATCAATAAATCACCGGAACACTCATAAACAAAGGAATCAAGCATAAAAGATGTATGCTAATAATAATAGGCTCAAAATCCTCACATATTTACTGGAATGGTTATAAATGCGCAAATAATGTCATCGATCTCGAGTCAGATCTGCTCCATCCATCGGGACACATCTCTGAATTCAAAAACTTTATTTATTTACTACATTTTATTCTAATATATTAACCTAAGTGGCATAAGAATTTAAAAACAATATTAGATTTTTAGGTTACCGAGGGCGAACAAAAGTTAGAAATTAATAATGATGCTATTTTTTCATTTCATTCCCCCCCTCCTAATACTTAAGTTGAACATTATGCGTGATTAGAAAATAACTTAAAAGTAGGACAAGCGGGAGAAATAAATATAAGAGAAACGAAACATCCCGGGGCTCATAAGTTCTTGATTGAATTCTGAAAGATACGGCATGAAACAGAATGCCAAGCATGTAAATTCAACCACATATAGTATACTGATCCGAATATATATTTCCCCAAGGGTAACCACCTGTTTAATAACACTGCAAAACAAACAAAACTACATGAAACCTAAAATTCTAAAGCGCACTTTTGTAGGCAATACGATTGCATTTAGCATATGCAACAAGCCTTTAAACCCATCGGTATCCTGAGTGGACGAGTTATAGTCTCGTGAGGGTTTTCAGCGAACACACCCACAATGTTCGAAACATTTTTTTGATACAGTTGTCAGGTACGAAACACACGGGCCCTGTGCGCGACATACTTACAAACTGCATAGTTTTTTTGTTATATATATATTTTTATATTTTTCTCTTTTAAATTTTTTATTTATGCACAATTTACTAAAACAAGCACACACAAAGCATTACGTAATGAAAAATAAAATAAAAAGGAAAATATGATAACTAGTATTATTCAAACATTCATAACACATACGAAAACAAAAATAGAGGTGAAAATAAAATCTTTTTGGATTTTTTTAATTTTAAGACAAACACTTCACAAGCATGCACTAATTATTTAAGGAAAATTATAACTACTAACAAAGAAAAACACATATAAAGAAGAAAACGATTTTTTTTGGGGGGGGGGGGGTTCAATTTTTATCACAAATCAAACACACAATGTTTATATAACTTATAAAACAAATAATTTACAAAACTATTTTTTATGGTAGACCAGAGGTGCGTCGCACTTAAAAGAAAGTGTGGCGTACATGGAGTCTAATTGTTTTATAAATTTTCAAATATTCAAAAGATGAGTGCGGTAAAAATGTTACAGAAGTGTGTCGTACAACATCATATGTGCAGTGGTTTTATTATGAAAAAAAACAATATTTTTGATAAAAAAAAATTCACTTTTCATTTTATTAGTTAAAAACCATACATTGACACATTAACATACATTGACAAACACACAAACAGAAACTGAAATAAGAAAACTCTTTTTTCGATTTTAAATTTTTTATCGTTTTTACATAATTCAAATGCAAATGATCAACACACAAAATACAAACAAGCAAACAATTAAATGTAAATACTAATTACAATCATGAAGCAAACAAAACATGAATGGAGAAAAAAAATTAATCTAACTGATAAAGACACAAAGAAATATTATTTTTTCTCTTTCCCAGAAGTGCGGCGCACAAACAAACTTGTGCGACGTACTTGCAGCAAAGTTTTTCAAACCCCTTTTTTCTTTTTTTTCTTTTATTTAATGATTTTTTACACGAAACTAACAAAATAAAATAATTATAACAATGCAAACACAGAAGGGTAACGAAAATGAAAATGCAAATGCAATCTAAAAGAAACTAAGAACACATTATATATATACATATTATTTTCATGTTTTTTATAAATATACAAATGAAATGAAAGCAAGCTAAGATGCAAGATTAAATAAAACATATACTCCTTCCGTCCCAATTTATTTGTCCAGTTTTGACTATTTGAGTATTTCTTTGTCAACCTTGACCTTAAATATTTTTGTTTGTGTTATTTAATATTTGATGAAAAATATATGAATGGATTGAGTTTTGAATGTGTTTTTAATTGGTATAATTTTCATCAAGTATTATAACACAAACAAAAATATTTAAGGTCAAAGTTGACAAAGAAAGAGTCAAAAAGTCAAAACTGGACAAATAAATTAGGACGGAGGGAGTAACAAATATTCACTAAACATAAAGATGAGAGAAATACATCTCGTTTATTTTTATACAAAACTGGATTTTTTTTGTAATGCAGGTGCAAAGTGTGGAGCACTTCAAAAGAAGTGTGGCGTACTTACTGCAAAATTTTCAAAAATTTATTTATCACTGATTCAATATAAGACGAATATTTAAACAAAACTAAGAAAAAAACATATAGCATGATTTTATTATATTAACAGGAACATGCCAAAATCAAATTCAACAAAAAGAAAGCAAAAAAAATTTTAGATATAAAAATCATTTTTGTATTTTTTTTCATTTGAAAGACACACTAATTATTCATAAATTTACAAGGCGTATAATCATACAAAACATAATTTGAAATGATCACATACATGAGACTAACAACTTGGGGGTTTTGTGTTACTACTAAAATTAATCAGTCATGAAACGAACAAGATCAGGACAAGTACGTCAGTTTTGATGTTAAACCGGCGCACTCTCAGGTTTATCTAGAAAATTTCAAGCGAGAATGGTGACAAGTACGCCGTACTTCAAAATAAGTGCGGTGCACTTGTAGCAATAGAAGATGATTTTTAAGAGATTTCAAGAATTACGAACACACGAAACATGCACAAGACTAGCAAACAATCTGTAAATAACTAAAACAAATCCCCGTCAATGGCGCCAAAAACTTGATGTGTGTTTTACAAGATTTGAATTTATAATAACTAGATTTACCAAACAAACGACTAAAAACATAACATTCAGGCAAGTATACCCTATCGAGTGTAATATAGTAGTAGGTAAGTCCAGGTCGTTCCACGGGATTTGTAGTAGTTCACATATTGTTTATCAAGTAACAAAGCTAGATGATTGTCACGGATCAAATACCCAAAACGTGTGTATAAGGCAAAGCAAGAAACAAGGCATGATCCACATAACATAATAGATATAGATAGAGCAAGACTTTATATAAACAAAGCATACAAGTCATATATGAAGAGTAATCATAATAACAAGCATATCTACCAATGATAACATACAATCCTTTCGGCCTATATACTACATCATCACGAGCGAATTAAGAATTGCTTATATCAAATATGCATACATATGAATTCCTCCCAACCCGGTTGGTCAACATAAGAAAGGGTCTTAAACATAATTCTACTTGTGTTGTTTATCAATTTATCACACAATTCTCACAAGTATGATATTGACACGCCAGACAAATGGTTCAAAATAATCAAGACAATTAACCTTTTGGCCTATTTTAATTGCAGTGATATACCAAAAGATAACCAATGATTCAAGCAAAGATAACATCGAATTCATAAACGTATATATTCACAAGTCATAAATCATCCAAATATTATATCATGTTTCACATATCCAACCTATGAGAACAAAGTACCAAAACCGATATTCGAATTAGTAACAAGCACCAAACCAATACCCATTGCTTCCTTATATAACCAATAACCAAAACCTACTTAGATTCCTCGAGAATCTGTCACGAACCCTATGGGAATTTAGAAACACGTCGCCAAATGATGTGTTTGGTAACTGGTTAATATAGTGACTTATAAGGATTTGGTGTGAATCCTCTAAGTATCAAGATGATATATGTTAGGGTTGTGTGTACAAGAGATATGAGGTCTGGAAATAGTGGTGGAACAATGGTGGTATGGTGGTGGTAGCATGGCTAGATAAAGGAGTGTTTGGTTCATAGGATCCAAGGATCCTCACCACTCTTTCCTCCTCTCCCAATGGATTTCTATGATGGTATGTAAGATATATGTTGTTAGAGTGATCTCCAAATGGCTGGGATTTGGTCACTATTTATAGGCTGTTCAGGACTAGAAGTGCGGTGCACAAGCTTATTTGTGCGGCATACTTTTGTACTTGGCAGCTAAGTTTCATTAATGATGGAGACAAGTGCGGCACACAAAATAAATTATGCGCCGTACTTCGTGATGGTGAAAAGCGCGCCGCACAAAATATATTGTGCGGCGTACATCGTGTATTTTTAGCTCTTTGACTTATTTTCTTCGTTTAACTTATATATCTTCGTGTATTCTTCCACGACACGAACCATGAACCTACAATAGCAAATATAGTCTATTAAGTATCAAAAGTTCTTATAATTAACCAATAAATATATATATATAAAAGCACAGATAACGCATATAGAAATATGTATAAAATGCGCTTTATCATACCTCCATGTGCTAAACAATTTCGAATATCGATTCACATGTGTAGGGGGAGCATTTCAAAATGAAACTCTCAAAGTGTCAGATGTTTTGATTTATATCAAACACTTTGATTAATTTTCAACGGTTTTATGGTTTCGATCACTATGCCCAACAACCAATGAACTCATAACATCGATGAAGATAAAAGGTGGTTAAGGTTAGGTATAAGTCCTATGATCGAACCAGAACCAAAGAGATCTACCCAATGACACTCCATAGCTAGAAACAGCAGTCTCTAGGTATGATTTGGAGATAAATGAAAAAAGGGAATAATGTTGACTAAGACATGAGTTATCACCGGAACAATCACAACATAGTGATAAAAATGACGTCTTGGTAAGCATTAAAGGAGTTGAAGAATTAAAAAGAAATGTAAGGATAAGGGATGAAAAGAAAGAAGCCCTCCACACAATCTAGGCAGATTACCAGTCAATACATAATCTATCAAAATCACAAAGATGATTATTGGTATTGAAGAAAGTCGTAATAGACCCAGTGAAGCAACACACAACCCTTCCCAGCCATTCAAGTTTCTCTCAAAAGATACTTGTCTCATTTGTCACGGAGATACACACGTTATCTATCGACATCTCACTTCGAGATTGTTGATATTGAATAGGTGGCAGTTAGCCCCAGCCTCGGATTACTAAAACCAAAATGCACATATTGAGTCTAGAGCCAAAAGAGATCAAATATAAATCTCACTAGGACACAACGTCAAAATACACTTGATAATTCAAAATCCAACAAGTGGTATCTAAGAGTCCTACGCATTATCCTTATGATCTTACTAGAACATTCAGAGTGCTGCTCTTTAGAGTTTCACAATGATGAATGGAAATCTTTCCAGTGTCAACATCAAACAGCACTACGGTAGGTAACTTGCGAGATTCTTCAAAGCACTATTGGATTATGGACAACCTTGTGAGGCTTTTCAAGAATTCAAACTTGTGCAAACCTGGAATAACCTAATGTGTCCAAGTTATGTGATATTAACGATGCCTTTCGGTTGTTGATGTTTTTACTTCATAGTTTACTTTATTTGCACTATCACATATATTCATTTGTTATCTCATCTTCGACAATGGGAATCCGAATTTAGAAGGCTGTGGAATATCAAAAAAAGATTCACGTTAGCGTCTTCCTTTTGACGTATCAGCTTTTAGATAAACCACATATTAAAGTTGGGAGAAAAACCTTTATCAAGGAGATTCTATTTTACGGAATTAGAATCCTGAATGCATGTCGTGGGCTTACTAGTAAAATCGTATTGTCAAAACTGGTTTCCTCACAAAATCAGAACTGTTGATCTTAACGGTTACCCAAACGCTCGTGGAATGCACAAGACATTCTTCCATATCTGTGCTTATTTTCTAACCTAAACATGCAGGTAACAGAATATGACTGTAACCACCCTTAGATCCTGCAAAAGTCCAATCAGATTCTAGCAAAGTCTTAATCTTATAAGCCACTAATGCTCCATTCTCATGATTTCAAAGATTTCTAATTCAAAGATGAAAGCTAGTCATACAAAGATACTCTTTTCGCAACTCTCGATAATCAAGTACATACCTCAAAGACATCAAGTAAATGATTGCAAGTGGATCAAGTCAAGACCACTCATGTTCCACTTGAATGATGTAAAAATGGTCTGATAGCTTTCTAAGAACACGTGATATGTGCATGTTGGTCAATACAAGAGATGCTCTAGATTTAAATTTCTAGAACGAAAAAAAACGGTCAAATTGATTTAAAGGATTCAAGTTTCAAAGATCACGAAAGCATGAAGGATCTTTTTTTCTTCATAAAAGTTCATGACAAATATACCCTGACTATCAAGAAGATTAAAAGATGTTTGTTAATTTCAATAAAGTGTCCATTTAGGGGAGATTGTTTAGCACTTTAAAATTATATATTAACGGCGAACAAGAAAGTCACGTATATTATTTAACAAATAAACATAATGCTCGTAATTTTGTTCTCTTGTGGAAATCTTTGGTATTAAGGAATATTGTACTAAGTAACGGAATCTGAGGTATCAAGAGTTTAACTTGATTATATATAGTTGTAGGCCTATAAAGCTCCAACCCAAATCCGTGCCCGGCCAATTCTTTCTAGAAACCCTAGGCAATCCTTACTTACAAGGAGCCTATAAATACCCCTCTCCTCATGTGGAGAGGGGGTTGGTGTTTATATTTCTTTCTTTCCTAATCTAATACATCCTCCTTCCATTTCTCTCCTATCTTTCCTATCTTTCTTTCTTCCTTTTTATCTTCTATATTTCCTATCTTTCTTTCTTATCTTTCTACTTGTGAAATGAAGCATCTTTTGGGATAACATTCATCAATGTTCAAATCAAGATTGTCATATCAAAGGAGATTGTTATATAAAGATCAAATGTCTACCCAAGAAGAGGAAGATCATTAGTTTTCAAGAAGATGCAAAGAAAGAGTATTTTGGTCTGAGCACAAGGCAATTCAGAGATGTCCTTACATATAGAAAGTTTCGGTCACCATCAATGTTTGAATATTGTTAGAATACTAAAGTACATGTCACTACTATTAAGTTCATCTAAGGCAAGGAAAAGATTTAAAGATCTCAGAACACAAATTTAAAATACAAAGGCTCAAGATCAAAGATCACAAAGAATGACGGAACAAGTCTACTACAACAAGGTTCAAGACCAAGGTACAAGACCGCAAGGAAGCGCAATTTAATGTACTTTAAATGACCGTCCCTTCGGTGGACATTGTTAGTCATATAAAATGTTTGCTAACAATAGAAAGTAATGGTCATTATAGAAAGTGTATGTATTTATGTAATAGGAACCTTGTAATAGCGTATTAGACTAGTTGGGAACACGAGCTCAAACTTTAAGCTATTATTTCCCGTGTTTAGGGTCAAAAGCCCAACCAAATCCAAGCTTGACCCAACCTTAAGTCCAATAGGTGACCCATTTCTCTCTTAGGGTTACCTAGTTGGTTCTTAGTATAAATACCCCTCATAGCATGTTAGGAGGGGGAATGGTTCCATTTTGTTTTTTATATCATAATCTACCAACTTCTTACATTCTCTCCCTTTCTTTTTCCAAACACCATCACTACCTCTCTTGTCTTTTCTTCTATTTCTTTTAATTCTTACTTGTTATATCATGTGTGTTTGATTAAATCATTAGGTCCCACAATTGGTATCATGAGCTAAGGGAGGATTTAGAGTGTTTTGTGTGTCAAAAACTTATTTTGTAAAAGTAAACATCAAGACGAAAACTTTCACATCTTTTTCTAGGGTTACCTTTGAAGTTTTTGATGTGTTAAGTCATTTGGTGATATTTATCAAAAAATATACAAGAAAACACAAGTAAAAGTGGTAAAGTTAGAAGCTTTTTGTTGTTTTTAGTTACCAAGTTCATAAGGAGTTTTGGAGTTGTTTTTCTTTAAAATTTTGTTCTTTGAAAACTTTAAACTCTCTAGCAAGCATTCAAGAGGTTTATTAGGCATTTTGAACAAGGTTGTACAAGTAAAACAATCAAAAAGTTGTGTTTTTTGGGTTTTAAAAATTGCTCGTGAAACGATCACGTTTTTGGTGAAAAACGACTTAGATTTCGACTATAAAACGTGTTTTGATCATCAAGTTAGACTTTTATGAAACCTTAATGTGTTAGGAAGTTTTAGGTACAAAAATATTGGACTCAAATCGTTCAAAAACGTGTTTTTAAGGTGATTTAAGAGACGTTTTAGGGATGTTTGGACAACAGTAGCGTTTGGTGAAAAAGTGATACAAATTTGATCTTAAAAAGTGTTTTGTTCATCAAGTTGTGATTTTTATGCAAGCCTTATGTGTTAGGAAGGTCTCGGTATAAAAATCTTGGATTAAAAACGTATTTTAAGTCGAATTTTTGAGCATATATACGGCTAACATGAACAGTAGCATGGCTTCGATTTTGATTTTAAAACGTGTTTTGATCAAGAAGTTTAGATTTTTATGAAATTTTAATGTGTTAGGAAGGTCTCAGTATACAAATATTTGATTGAAAACGTCAAAAATCAAGTCTTTAAAGCGTTTTAAGTTGGGTGTGTTAAGCAGATTTTTTGAGTTTGGTTACCCGACTTGGCTAAAAGAAAAAAGTCAAAAGGTCAAAACCCTCTTCTTGATAATTTACCAACTTAGCTAAAAGAGACAAGGTTAAATGGTTAAAACCCTCTTCTTGGTAAATTACCAACTTGGCTACAAGAGATAAGGTCAAATGGTCAAAACCCTCTACTTGGTAAATTACCAACTTGGCTACAAGACACGAAGTCAAACGGTCAAAACCCCCTTCTTGATAAATCACCAACGTAGCTTCAAGACACAAAGTCAACGGTCAAAACCCTCTTTGGAAAAAATTATCGACTTAGCTTCAAGTCACAAAGGACGTGTCCTTGGTGGTCCTAGTCCTTATTTGTCCCCTTTGAGAGTGACTTGTAGTCCTCCTTGTTCTTGTTGTCTCCCATGTGCAAACTCTAGCTATAGGTCACCAACTTCATCCAAGTTACCTAGTTCATCAAAATTACAAACTTAGGTTGCCTAGTTCATCCATCAACTTAGGTTACCAAGTTCATCAAAGTACCAACTTAACTCCAAAATTACCAACTTCATTACTCAAAATTACCAACTTAAGGTCAAAATTAGGGGTTTTCACTTCATCAAAGGGCTTATAACTTCCATTTAAACATAATCATTACAACATAACAAACCCTAATCCATCACAAACCCTAATCCACAACAATCCAAAAACACAAATCATTTGACAACAACAACAAATCATTTAATTTCACAAATCACAATCACACTTTATCTTCTTAAGATCCTTATTCATTTCACACATCGAATTCAATGGAATCGAATGATAACACATCTTCGTGTTTGGATTTAACAGAAAAAGAAATGCAACGACTATAAAATAAAGCAAGAATAATGAAAGAGAGTTGCGTGAACGATTTTAGAGCACTTCTAACAAACTTTAAACTTCTATCAAAGGTAGATTTACTTGGAACTAATAAATACGGTGGGTTTAAACGGGCATTTAGACAACACTTTGATGAGGAGGACATAACTTTCAACGCTATGTTTCTCCATAATATGGATGCGTTAGAAAGGCAACTCAACAAAGAAAAACTTCACGAATGCCTTAAGAGTGCTCAAAACACCATTTGAGAAGTTCTTTCATTCTGAGTTATTAAAGTTTTCAAATTATAATGGTCGAGAGCCAAGAGAGAACTTTAAAGATTACACACGAATGGAAGCTCAATCTTTTAAGGAATTGATAAGTCATAACATGGAGTTCATTGAGTGGTATATGGATGAAAGAGTACTTCATGAACGAGAGATTGAGAAAAGGTTGAATAAAAGGAAGCTGCAGGCTCAAGTACGTAAGGTTAATAAGGTTAAAGCATTGAATGCTAGTTCTGTCTTAAAGGAAAGCATCAACTCAATGAATGAAAGTAGTTTGAATTCAGAAATAAGAGATATGCATGCACTAACAGAGAGATACATGATACATTTTAGATTACTTCATTCACACCTTAAGGTTCTCTCAAACACAACCTTAGTAGAAACTCGTACCAAGAATGGATTGAAACGAGCATTTACGTCACTCTTTGGTCAAGATGTTAAGATTTTCATGAGTACAATGTTCCTCAACATGGATCAATTAGAAAAGCAACTTGACAAAGAAGAATTTCATGAGAATCTATCCATGGCTGCCTTTAGAGTGCTCAAGAAATAGTTTTAGCAGTTCATCAATTCACAGTTATCTTTGTATTATGACAATCAAATGGCAAGCAAGTACTTTTTATATTACACTCGAATTGAGGCCAAAACTTTCAAAGATACACTAATCCAACACATGGATTCTGTTGAAAGGCAATTGCTAAAAAAGCACTACATAAAAGAGAGTATGGCATCATGGTAAATGAAAGACAGATTCAGACACAAGAGGGAAATGTTAATATGAGTAAAGCATGGGATACTGGTTTGGTTGTTACAAAAAGCAATGGGACAGAATCAGGAAAACAGGATGAAAGCAGTCCATCAGGGAATGATACAGATACCGATGATGCAGATATCAGACCCTCTTATGACATTGAGCCAATGGTTAAGGTACCATTTACTACTATATATAAAATGTATTTGCTGATGAAACACAACATACTAAGCAACCTAAATTTATTAATGACACATATATGATGGAAGGATGATTGCAATATTAATCCAGATTCATCAGATATGAATCATAGTGAAAGAGGGATTAACCAAGTTGTTGAACAATGTCAAGAAAAATGTCCTTTACTTGCTTCATTTATTAAAAACAACATAAATGAAACCGTCAAACCAAACTCTTGAGTCTGAAAACATTTGTCTCAAAAAAACCATTGCTCAGTTTCAAAAAGATTTTTCGAACATGGAAGCACATTGTATTGCTCTTGAACATAAAATTCAGAATCAATCTTTAAAATCAGGGAAACATTATCAATTTTGAAAGAAAAAGGAACCAAGGTTAAACACGAGATTGATGAAATTGAAATAATTAACATTGAATTAGAACATAGTGTGGCTAAATTACTTAAGGAGAATAAGCATGTAAAAGCTTGGATACAAGAAAAGGTTTTTGCAAATGCAACATTGCAAAACGAGATAAGAAAGTTAACAGGAAAGAATGTGGATCCTAATTTTAGAAAAGCATCTATCTTAGGGAAACCACCTGTGCAACAAATCAGAAACCAACCATTTATGAGACAATCGACTGCTTTTAAATCTGAAAGACCTCAATTTTTAAAATCACGGTTTGCCTCTCAAGTTGTTAAGAAAAATGCTTTGCCAAAAATAGTCACTCCATATTCTTAGCCTAAGGTGAATTAATATGTTTTTGCTAAACCTCATCACATGACTGAACCTGGCTTATTTGGGAATAGTCCAAAGACTATGTCAATACCAACACCAAAGGAATCTGTTAGTTCAAATGACATGGTTCATAATCACTACCTAGAGGAAGCTAGAAAAAGGCACAAGTTCAACAAGAAAGTATTTTGAAATCAAAACCTAGTGTGACTCCTTCTGCTATGTTAATACAAATATTCGCGTAAAAACGATATTTATATTTAATGATCTTCAAGTTCTGATAATAAGAAATATAATGTCATACTACATAAAAGTTTACGTAAACAAGTTATTTAGTCGTAAGTTTCCCTATCGACGTCAAATCACTTAAGGTATGAATATGGAATCATAAACCATTAAGAATGATCAAAGAAAATATTTTGTCATGCATACTAGTTTAATTATTTGCATAAACCCATGTAAGCTTGCTTACATCTTTGCTAAATAGATGATTTCAAGTAAACACATACTTAATAAATAACTAGTTGCATTAGAGAATAAGACAAAATAAGATTAACCATAAATGGAAACAATCTTTCCATATCTTTTTAAATCTTGCAAAATTTTCCATTTTAATGATAAAAAATATTTTGCTTCTAGAAACTTGTACTAAATATGATATTTAAGTATAATTAGAAGATTTGGAAAAGATTTTTGGTTAACCACTAAAAGACACAAAAATGGTTATGACCGTCCACGGATCTAACAAATACATGTACGGATCCACCAACGGCGGATTTGTCAATCCGTGGGTTTGCCAGATTAGAAAATAAGCTTGTACACTATAAATAGAAGCCATATGTTTTGATTTCAAACAACCCTTTCCAGTCTCTCTCTAGAATTAGTTCATATCATTTGCATTCATTCTTTGATCATTATACTTGTTATATAATTCATTATAAGTGATCCAATCATTTTCACTCTTTAGTGAAGAACACAAAGAAGATCTCAAGACTTCAAGTGTTATTAGTCTAGTTGTGTCATCACATTGTTGTGATATTTATCCATTGATGACGTACCCTCCTCTCCGGTTCGAAGGTCTCCCCTTAGAATCCCGAATGGGATCTTCTCCCAATTACAACCAATAACCTTCGAATAGTTTCGAATGGCGTAAAACCACCTTCGGGATGGTTACCAGCATGGGAATCCGCCACACGAAGCCCTACACCTTCGCGGTGGGCCTTCGACGAAACTAGAGAAAATGTCAGTGGTCAAACCCACGTTCTCCATCTCTATCAAGGTCTTCCCGCCAAGATAGAGATCGTGGTACATAACCTCAAGAATCACCCCTTAAATCGTAAGACACCCCCACGATCACTGGTATTTGTGCTAAGCCTTGTTCCATCTCATTTCTACACCTATAAATAGATGGTATAGTCTCCAGGTATGGCTAGAACTTTCACAAACGCTTACTTACGCTATTATACTTTACCAAATACAAAGCACATACTTACTCTCACGCCGGAAGTGATTCGCAGGGACACCCCCTGCGCTTCACTTAACGTAGTGTTTTCATTTGTGTTGACACAGGTTATTCAAGGCTTGGCAACTCAGCAATCACCCAAAGAACCCTTCGATCTCATCGAAGCATGATCGTGCCTATATTTGCACAATCAGTGGCGCCATCCGTGGGACCACAACAATTAGTCCCATCCTAACCAAGTCAAATAACCTCAAAACCACTCACTTTTCTGGCATGACAAACGGAAGAGAAATGACGCCACCACTGGATTTATCGACACCACCACAGATACCAAACAACACTACTAGCAAAAGACCGCTTATAACTACTACCGTGTTTGCCGCCACTACCCCTGAAAACACGCCATTTGCATATCATGCTTCCACTTCGACTAATCCTAACCCTACGATTAGTCCTGCCTTTGTGAAAGCAAATTATGAAATCCTTGAATCTCTCCTAAGAGAGCGATGAAGGCAGATACGCAATGAAGACCTCTGAACTAAACTCGAATACTTCAGTGAGGACTACGATGAAGAGCGAGAGATGGAACCAAGGCCTGAGCCCCACAGGGAAGCTACTCCAGTCCTCCGACTCAGGTCCCCTAGGTTCCGTAGACAATGAGAAAGAGTTGTGGGATTCGAGGACGTACCAAACAGGGAAGGAAACAGGAAGGAAAAGAATGCCGAAGGTATCAGGCCTTCGGAGACTGAGGCAAGGGAAGTTGAAAATAGAAGGGCGAATCTTTCCCCACTTTTGGCGGCTCACTTAGGAAGAAACGAAAACAGTCAACCCCTACGATCATCTTTAACCTTCGTATAGGGAGGCCATCAACCTTCGACTAACATGGGGGAAACCTTCCTTCTAAAGGTACGCTTCTCTCGCACCATGCTCAACCTTTCTTACCTAGTAATTTAAATATTCCTACTGGACTTGTGCCTATCCATGTTAACCCCTACTCTCAACCATCTGCGAACCTTATCCATGGACAAGCTCCAAATTTCCCTTTTCAGACCCAGGTTGGTGATCCATCTGCTGGGGGCACCTTCACTTATCATCCTCAAGGAGGGTATATACCGCAGGCTTTTACCAACAGTAGCGTACCTTCATATAATGGACCTATGCACCCCACTGTTACTCCTGCGAGTAGCTACCCCTTCTATACACAGCCCGTGTACGCACCACCAACTATGCCTGCATACCTAAACCCTGTCGGACCCTTCGCAGACTCCGCAGGTTCCGTAACACCTTTTGTTCGCTGGATCGAGGATTATCCTCTTTCGGACGGACTAAAAATGCCTTCCCATATTGATTCTTACGATGGAAAAGGGGACCCAGATAATTTCTTGCACCTTTTTGAAGGAGCTATCCTCATGCAGAAATGGCTGATGCCCGTAGCTTGCCACATGTTCACATATACAATCAAAGATTCCGCTCGCATATGGTGGAATAGCCAGAAAATAGGTAGCATCATCAATTACGAGGATCTAAAAGCCAAGTTCCGATCACACTTCAGTCAGTAAAAGAAATTCACAAAGATACACTTGGCGGTTCACAACATTAAACAAAGAGAATGTGAAAGCACTCGAGCCTTCATCACCAGATATACAGATGATACCTTGCAGATCCTGGGTTTACATGAAGAGCAATGAATCTCAGGTTTTGTTCACGGCTTGAGAACAAGAAGTTTGGTCGAGCATCTCTCCACAGACCTTCCATCCACTTACAAAGGTCTAATGGAGAAGACTTACACATGGGCTGAAGCAAAAGAGGTAGCTACTAATGGTGCCTCAAATGATTGAAGAGACAGTTTCAAAAGGTCAAAGAAAAGTTCTTGGGATAATAACAGAGGACAGAGAAGGCTGTCGAAAAGTCTGAAGGAAATTCTAGCCACAGAGAAGGCTGCAAGAAGCTTCGAGCCACCTCCAAAGATGTTCGGAAGTAAGAGATCGCGAGACATGTCCAAATACTGTCCCTTCCATGAAGATTACGAACATGATACCAATGATTGTAGATACCTCAGAATTCAGATTCAAGAGGTCGTAAACTCGGGGCAGCTCTCACACCTCGTGAAAGGAATTAAGAAAGAAAGGACAAAGTCATCTGACACCACACAGGGGGGAAAGTAAAAAAGATAAATGTGCTGCACCCGCTGAAGCACCCATACCTATGGTAAGTCAAGAAGCCCATATCGCAAAGAGCCTCACACAAGAAAATACAGACTGCAGAGGAAAGGAAATAATATTT
>BQNB010115170.1:0-17418 GCA_026074375.1 Tanacetum coccineum
AATGCATCATTTGGGTCAAACATCGGTCCTTAGTAAAATGAATTTCAATAGAACCCCCTCTGAATTCCCACCAATTGAATTGATGACATACATGCGTTAAGTAATTCAAAATGAATCTTCTGTGTCTACACTTCCATCTCTTTAAAAGAAGAGGAAGAAGAAAGGTCAGACTGTGACTGACCCCAAACCCAAGTCACAGGGCCTTGATACTTCTGGAGCACTCCCTGGGTAAATAAAGGTAAAGAAGGCCAAGACTAAAAATCCCACCCTGGTTTAGACCAAGAAACAAATGACCAAAGATAAAGCATCATTGGGGGGCACTGAGACATCACACTCAGTGTCAACGGACCAACCGACTAAACCTTACGATTTAGAGAGACAAATACAACTCTCTGATATGGGATTTCCTAACTCACATCCTGATAAGAGCACTCTGAAATCACCCCCTTTGCCTGATATTACACCCCCAAAATATGGCACAGCAGAATAGGTAACCGGAGGCGTGACTTCGTAATACGCAAACACAAAGTATAAGAGAACGACCACTAAATGAACGTTTTGAAAATAATACATCATTGGAATTTATTAAGAGAAATAAAGTTTACACGAGTTAAAAGTATTCAGAGTTAAAACTGTAGTCAAAGATGGTGCTCATAACATCAACGAATAATTTAAATAAAGGTTTCATGAAGTAAAGCCATGATGCATGTTGACTCCAAATGCACTTCAAATAGTCCTTACAATTTAAAGTACCTGAGAAAAACATGCTTAAAAGGTCAGCAATAATGTTGGTGAGTTCATAGGTTTGCCTAAAATATTAAGTATGGATCGCAAGATTTAAAAGTGCGTGACTATTGTAACACATACAATATCACAAAATTAATTTACGGTAGTACTAAGCTCATGAAATCGAAGCTAAACAATGTAATGCAAAAAAAAATGGCAAGTAAAGTGCATGCGTAGGTGTCCAAACCCTAGACCACCTAAAGTTCCGACATGGTATACATCCATTTGATCGGGACCACCGATGCAAGTAAGCGCTACTTACCCAGACGGGGATGTTAACCCCAATAGATTTATCTATAACACTTGTGCTTACAACACGTAATTAATGGTCCATGATAGTGGGCAAGTGGGTTATCGATACTTAGACTAATCTGTAAACATTTAAAGTACTTGCGTCTAAAGTAAAAACATAGCATGTATCTCACCTCGATATTTATAAAGTATTCGTAAAAACAAGTAAAAATTGGGGCTATAAAACTCACCTTTAGCAAGTGATGAATCGGGAATAATCAACGAACGAAGAACGAGCACAAATGTCCTAAACGCGACCTAGTTGAAATATAGTGCATTTTAGATGCAAACAAACAATAGTGAAATGATGCATATGCGGTTTTTTATAAAGTTCTCATCACCCAGACATGTTTGCGTTTTAGTTATCTAAGTCAAAACGTGACCTCGTAAAAGTTATATAGTTTTTATTATGTTTCGACGCTAAAACAAAAGTTACTATTTTTACCAATCTTTAGAAATCCCGCACATTATCTATTTTCTAAATATTTTCGTTTAATTTATATCTCACCTAAAACACGTTAAGTATCCAACCAAAAGTCTAGTTACCAATTTTATTCATCATTATATTCATTACTATTATTTTAAGTCACCAACTTTAATAAATCCTATCTCGCTTACTTAATAATATTTTGGAAAGTTTCTGACGCGCATAGAAAGTATATAAGTGATACTACAATATTTGTTAAGGATTTTATAGCTATTCGGAATCGAAAACGCCCAAAAAACCTCATTTTAAGTTTCAATCAGCTCACTTTTATTAGTCAAATTAATGCAAAAGGTTTGTAAAATTTTCAGTTTTTAGTCCGACTTTAGAAGGGCGTAACTCCTTCGTTATAAAGATTCACGGGATGGTCAAAAGCGACTTTTCAAGGAAAAATCTCATTCTACAAGTTTTCTCTTATAGGTTTCACCCGACTCGGGCCCGAAATGGGTCAAAACACGAAAACGTAAACTAGACAAAATGTATTTAAAACTATTTTTCTCAAAGTCACTAGTTTTTATCCGAATTTTATTTGGTCATAACTCACTCGTTTTAAGTCAGATTTTAACGAAATTTATATCCACGCATTCGTATTTAAGTATAATATCATATTTTTAAGTTTCGGGTACTCAAAGTATATTTAACCACCTGTTATATTTTATAAAAAATTCGGACAACAAGTATTTTATACAAAAACTACACCATATATTTAGCCGCAAACATCACAACTTTATTTCTAGCCTAAATCCTTTCCACCGATTGATACCAACACTCAAACAACTCCAAGACTACCTATCCCTTTCACCGATTGTTACAAGAACACAAAAGAACTACTAATAACACATATAATCATAGATTTAACCTAAAAGTCCAATAACAACAAGAATGTGTTCAAAACATGAATAAAGTTGTACAACCTTTAAGTCTTGTTTGTTTCTTTATGAAAAACATTTTTGCACAAACATGGGTGATGATGTTTTGAAAAGATAAGATATGTATGTATAGATGTATATTTATGTAATATGTATGAAATGAGAAGAGAAGTTTTCTTACAAGAATGAAGAAGAAAGGATGAATATTGACCTAAAAATGATCTTGTATATAACCCGAATATAGCCCTCAATGAACTACTAATGTATATGTAAACCCAAGTCTTCAAGAATCAACAAAATGAACACCCTATGGTGTTGGTGTTGTTCGGCTGATCCAAGAGAGAAAGAAGAGAGCACCAATAATTTTTGTTTAAGTGTTTGTATGTGAGAATGAGAACATAAGGCATCTATATTTATCCAAGGCACATGGGATACCAAGGACTTGTGGGGTACAAGTCTTACCCTAGACAAAAATTGGTTAGAGAATTAGAGGGGAAGGACATGGCTAGCAAACAAGACATGTGTGACCACTTGTACCAAAAATGAGACAACAAAAGAATGATGGTGGTGTGGTGTGAGGCTTGGTCGGACGCAACAAGAGGGGAAGGAGGGGACTAAGTTTTCAAATTTTGAATTTTTAATTAACACTAATAATCTAGATACTTTGATAATTGGTGGGAAACTATGTATATACACATGCATGCATGAAATGAGAATGCACTAGTAAGAATTTCATGTAATCCGGAAAATTAAGTCACGCGACATATGAAAATATGCCCGTCAAGACGTAACACGTTAGTCATGAGTATACTACATTTATTCAAAAACTGGAACCAGAGATGTTTTTCAGTATACGTGGAATAAATTCCTAGTTACACGCAAATTAAATTACGTAAACGTAAGAAGTGAAATAGTAAGTAAATCGTAAAAATAGAAATCTAAAAAATTGCCAGTTGTCACAGTCTTTCCCCGTTAAGAGGGCTTCGTCCTGAATCTTAATTCGTGGTATTTGATGAATGTATGATGTCGGAGAACAAGTGCGGATACTTCTTACGAAACTGGTCTTCACATTCCCAGGTGAATTCAAGACATCGCCTGGAATTTCGCCTAACCTTGACGATTGGAATATGACTTTGCTTTAATCATTTGACTTCTCGGTCCATAACCTCTACTAGTTTCTTGATGAAATGAAACTTGTCGTTGATTTAAATCTCTTCCAACGGGATGACAAGTGTTTCGTCAGACAAACACATCTTCATGTTTGATACATGGAATGTTCTATGAACCTTACTTAGTTGTTGTGGAGGTACGAGTCTATAAGCAATGATTTCTACTTTAGCTAGCACTTTAAAAGGACCGATGTATCGCGGGTTTAACTTTCCCCGTTTACTGAAACGTATCACTCCTTTTCATGGTGAACTTTCAGCATTAGCTTAACTCAATTTGAAACTCTAGAGGTTTTTGCTTCACGTTGGCGTAACTCTTTAGATGATCACGAGCGGCTTGAATCCGGTTCTTTATCTGGATGATCTTTTCAGTTGTTTTCATGAATTATCTATGGACCAGTCATTTGGATATCTACACCTCAGTCCAGTAGACAGGAGATCGACACTTACAATCGTAAAGTACCTCAAATGGTGCAACCTTAATGCTGGTATGGTAACTGTTGTTGTACGAAAATAACACTAAAGGTAAATGTCTATCTGAACCATTTCCAAAATCTATCACACAAGCGCGTAGCATGTCTTCTATGTAACATCCCCCAAATTAGCTCGCAGAGGAATAAGGGTCCGGGAGTGTTATTTCATAATACTTTAGCATAAGATACGAGAACGACATCTAAATGAGTCGTTTTAAAAAGATACATTCGATTGACTGAAATATTTGTTACAAAGCTCCAAGCTTAGATAGTTCATTGTTGTGAAAACATAAAGATTTTGATACATAACAAAATGTCTCAAAATGTAATGCAGTAAATCTTTAGTGCATTTGACTTCAAAATGATGTTCCCAAATGTATCCATGTTGTGCACTTATTGACCTGAGAGAAGCATGCTTAAAAACGTCAACATAAAGTTGGTGAATTCACAGGTTTACGTATGTATATAAAGTAGGACCGCAAGATTCAAAGTGTAAGACATGTAACACATATAATATTTCAAAGGTATTACGCATTACTAAGCTCATGGACATGAAAGAAAAACAAAAAAAAAAAAAAAAAAAACTACGCATGTATGTCTACAAATTAATGCCAATAATGTGCCCGTGTAGATGTTCAACACGCAACATCTAAAATGTTTCGACATGTAGTTCGGTACATCGAAGTTAGTAAGCGCTACTCACCCGAACGGGGATGTCAATCCCAAATAGATCTATTCATAACATTCGCGCTTACAACCAGTAATTAACAGTTCATAATTTATGGGCATAGTGGGTTATAGCTACTTAGGCAAACTCGTAATTTGTTTAGAATGTACTTGCGTCTAAATGTAAAACAATGCATGTTTCTCACCCTAAAAGTTGTAAATCATTGTAATTGTATAAAATGAGGCTATGAACTCACCTCAGTGAATGAATTGATTATATAAATCAATTAAGCAAATCGTCACGTAAAATCTGAATGCAACCTAATTATTTTATAGGTCGTATGAGTATAGTTAATTGAAATAAATACAACAATATAAATTATAGAGTTACATCACCACCTAATAGTTTTTGTTTAATTTATAAATGTCGAAACAATATTTAAGTTACGCTTGATATTTAATATCCAAGTATATGTGTACTGTAAATTGTATTCTCTTGTCAACAATTGATTATTGGTTAAACAATACTTGAATGTAATATTTTAATTTTTTATAATGTAATATAAATAGATTAATTATTTTGTAAAATATTATTTTTAAAGTTAAAAATATGTATAAATATTATATAAGTAATACTACATCGTTTTGTAAAGTTTTTATTAAAACGAACCAACACTATTCATGTAAGGAAAATAGTGCACAAGAGTAAAATAGTGCATAAAAAATCATATCTTTCTTTTTTTAACTCCGTTTTACACGTTCTTTATACCCACGGTTTGGTTTTGAGAAAATCTATCCAAATATTATATTTATAATATTTATAAAAATCTGCACGTGAATAGTAACAGTAAACTGTTATTTATAAAATTACTTTTTATAAACTTAATTATCGATATCTTGTAAAAATCATAACTCCTTTGTTTTTATTCCATTTTTAGTGTACTTTATATCAACGAAATCGTTTTGAGATAATCTATAATAATAAAATGTTTACAGAATATATAAGATTCTATACAGGAACGGTTTTAATAAAATAAGTTTTATAGAAACACTTTTTATATATTTAATTATCGAAACCTTGAAAAATTCATAACTCCTTTGTTTTAATTCCGTTTTTCGAGTTCCTTATATGCATAAAATCCTCATAAAATGTACTATTTAACTAAAATGTTTATTTTTGTCACAAAATTTCGTGTATAAACAGTACATACAAACTGTTTGTATATATATATATATACAATTTGACTTCATAAATTCTAACATGATATAAATATTACCAGTCCTCTAATTTGCTTAATAACATAACTTTCACATATTTTAAGTCCTTTAATTATTGTCCATTATTTATGTCCAAATAAAGTGTCCTCATACTTATTTAATTATAAACTTTTATAAATAAACTTTCAACAATTAATTTATAACTAAATCTATAAATTAACCAACCCTTATATAAATTGTGTTCTTGTTTTCTATCATATTTTTAACATCATTTCATCATATGAATATATAGATTTCGAACCATGTTTATGCTCCTTTTTATTTTATAAACTCATAAAATAAAACTAGATGGTGAAGAATAATAAAATCAATATATATGAAGAAATGAATAATTAGAAAAGATTAGGGTTTGTATTAGACATTAGGGAGATGGATGAAGATGATACACAAAATCAACCTCAAGTATTTAACCCTAAATACTTTCAAAAAAAACCTAATTTCAACTTTAAAACCCTAGCTTTTCCCTTATTGATTAACCCATGATTAATTACCAACCAAGCTTCCAAATCACTTTCAAATACCTTATATATCACTACTAACAATACTAGTACACTTGTATCTTTGTAAAATCAAAAACTATGAAAGTATTTTCTAGCTTATTTGAGCCGTGAGTTATGAACTAGAGAGAAAGAGAGATTTTTTATTTGCTAGTTTGTGAATTATGTGTGAAAGTCTAGGAATAGGAAACCTTAAATACTCAAAATATCTAGCTAATATCATTAACAAAACCATGGTATTATTTTTACGTAACGTATAAAAATAAAATTTGAAAAGTAGATTACTATTTTCGTAAAAATAGTATAACACTTGTTTGACGTAAAAAAATATTTGTTTGGTGTCCGTTTACGTTGAATGTTGATTTTTAGTTTACGCGATTTAACTAAACGATTTAAATTAAAAGTAAATGCGTAAAACCCTAAAAATAAATAATGGCAAGATTGAAGTCGTAAAATAACCTGAAATAACGGATTGTTACAAAAAAACAAGTAATGAACTTCCACACTCCCCATAGAGAGTCATAAGGGTATTTATAGCCTATACTAAAGCTTATTATACCTCGTTTACAATAATAATCCCTGCGTTTAGCAGTTGGTCTATAGTTAGTTCAATTCACGTATAAGACGCTAGCCTCACTAAAAAGTAAGGCTAACAGAGACTAAAACCACAATCCTGATTCCTGAATTACAAAACCCCAAATACGAAAGCTCCAATCTACGAAACTGAAACCGGTTTCCGAAAGCACCACAGTATATGAAACAGAACGATTACCGAAATCTCATAGATATGAAACCTTGATTTTCGTAATTTCCCAGTTCCACAACTTTCATAACTTCCAATAACATAACTTTTGTGGATTAAAAAACCACAACTTTCGAAGATCTTTCAATCCAACACGATAGAACTCATATTTTTTTATTTTTACGGATAAAAATGATATGATCTAGTGTTATCTTTTCAAAAAATACAAGTTCTATTCTAGATTGATCGAAATTGTCAATTGTTTTCCAAAAGTGTAGAAATATTGAAAAACAGTTACCGGAAGTATTTTAGCAGTGATACGAAACTTCTAATTGTGCTATGAAAGTTTAACTACTAAAAGAAAACAGTTGTCGAAAGCTTTCACTACAATACGAAACCTCTAAGCAGTTATACGAAAGTGTTATCCCGCGTAAAAACAGTTTTCGAAAGTGTAATACTATGTTACAAAAGCTATCAAAACTTATATATTTCGATCAATTTTGAAATCAAAACGTATAAATTACGTATTTAAGGAATTAAATCTACTTTTGACGTATACGAATGTAAAATGAATGCATTTTAAGATCAAAAACACGTCAAATAGTAAATCTAACGCCTAACGAATACGAAACTTACACAATTCATCATTACGAAAGCTTATTCGATCGATTTTAACGCAATTAAAGCTCGTTTGATTCACGAAAATAAAATCTAGATCTCTCACGAGATAGATGCCACTTGTTATACATCATGTTTGCATAGGTATCATTAAGGAAGGTTAAGAGTAAGAGAGTGGAGATTAGAGAGTTTTCTTTTTACATATTTTCAATTTTCATAAAAAAGAGAAAAGAGGAAAGGGAGGAGGATACAAATGAAAAAAGAATTATAATCCTAGTTATTAGAAGGGTATTTATACTAACTCTATCCTACCTTCCTACTTTGGATATTTGGTTCATCGTTATTGCTCTCGGATTTCAATATCATAAGATGCTCGTCGGGAAATTCATCAGTTATTTCCTCTTATGTGAAGGTTCCCAAATCTGGGTTCTCAAGTCTTGAAAAATGATCTGCAGTTAAATTCTCTACCCCTTTTTTATCCTTAATCTCAATGTCAAATCCTTAGAGAAGTAGAACCCACCTAATAAGTCTTGGTTTCGCGTCTTCTTTGTTGAACAAATACTTCAAGGCAGAATGATCAGTATAGACTACAGTTTTTGATAAGATAAGATATTATCGAAACTTATCAAAAGAGAAAACAACTGCTAGAAGTTATTTTTCGGTGGTGGTATAATGTTCTTGGGCATTATTCAAAGTTTTGCTGGCGTAATAAATTGGCTTGAATTTTCTATCAATTCGTTGCCCTAAAACAGCTCCAATGGCGAAATCAATAGCGTCACACATTAATTCAAATGGTGCGTTCCAATCAGGAGATATGATGATAGGTGCGATGGTCAGTTTTTCTTTCAAAATGTTAAATGCTTTTTTGCAATCATTAGAAAAATCAAACTTCGCGTCTTTCATCAGAAGCTATGTCATTGGTTTAGAGATAATGGATAAGTCTTTTATGAACCTTCGGTAAAATCAAGCATGCCCCAGAAAACTTCTAACTCCTTTTACGTTAGTCGGGTATGGTAATTTAGCAATCACATTGATTTTGGTTCTATCAACTTCAAAACCTACTCTAGAAATTTTGTGTCCTAAAACTATCCCCTCTCTTACTGATTCGTTGTCAAGTATATATATATCCGGAAGTATCGATTTTTCGCTTTAAAATCAATAAAGTTCAAAACCGGACCCGGGTAGTTTTTCCGTTCGAGCAATGCAATGGAGAGTCGGTTTGATATTTGATGTTTGAATATAACAAGATTTTGGTTGGTTTTCTATTTCTACAGGAAAAAGCAAGTAAAAGGCAATCTAAACTAAAATCGAAACAAAAACGAATTTAAAAAACGTAAACGGGGACGTAAAAATGCGACACTTAAGCAAATATGACAAATTGAAACCCTACGAATGCAATTTTAATTTTTAACAGTCCTAAATGATAAAAGAAAATTTTTAAAAAAAGAATTATATTTTTTTGACTTTTATTTAATTTATTATGAATTAAAAACATATTTAATCTAATTAAAAGATTAAAAATAGTAAACTAATTTGAAAAAATATGAAAAATTTATGAAAAGTGCTTTGAACAGTGTTGAATTTAAGAAAAATAAGAACTTGAAATAAACTATACGGATAAGCTGTTAAAATAAGCTTATAAGCCTATAAGCTTAAACTGCCAAACACCTTAAATACTAAAGCATCTAAGGGTCTAACAGAAAAGACCCAAGGGCGCAATGGTCAGGGGTGAGGCTGTTAAGGTAGAGGTCTCGAGTTTGAGTCCTCCCTATACGGCCCTACTCCTTCAATTTTTATTTGCAAAAAAAAATTTTACACACTTAAACATAAGCTGGAAATAAGCATTTTTAAAAAAAGAAGTTTTTTTTAAAAGCACTGATAAGCCTGAAAATAAGCATTTAAGTGATAGAATACTTAAGAACTATAAGTAGACTAAACTTTATTCTAAACAAATTTTTGGAGCATTTTTAAAACAACATTAAGCTATGAAAAGACACCTAATAAGTTATGAAACTGAAAACAATCAAAGAACAACCAACAAACTACAATCCTAAGCATTAAAAACAAGATTAAACACAGAAATAAGCCAAGAAAAACAAGATCAAAGCAAACTGTTGCAGAACACAAGCTTGGCTTTAAGCCTTGACAGATTTTGCTAAAGGCTTCAAAAAGCTCAACCTAAATCTAAAGAAGCTAAACATGGCTTAAACTACACCTAATAAGCATTTTTTAAACAGAAAACTAGCCCTAGCCTAAACAGAATAAGTTAAAAATCAGATAAGCAACTAATGGTTGTTTTTGGCTTTTTTATGAGATTTAGGCTAAGAACAGTTTTGCAGCCCTAAATTAAGCCTAACAAATAAGCACCAAACCTTAAAATAAGCTCAAACTAAATAAGAGTGGAGGCCAATCTACTTATGCAAGGAATTACAGAAACTAAAACTCATTTTAACTATCCTAATGTTGATATCAAAACGGCTACTAAAACTGACCCATAACTAGTAAATAAGAACTGTTTTGACCCATTGCTTTGAAAAACAATGAAAAAGTACTAAAACTGGTTTGACCAGATCCTAAACTCTTTTAAATGACCATTTTGAACATGTAAAAATGACTTGACAACCTTAAAACTCTAAATCAAAACTATGCATACTTAAACTTATAAAATCTTCACAGTTTTGAAAACTTGCATAGAAAAACTTGAAATCTACCTAAAACTAATTTAAAACTTAACTAAAAATGATCTAAAACTGATATTGAATGAATCTAAACTAGGTTTGAAGACTAAACATGACCAAAATAGTTTTTAACTAGAAAAATAACCATCGTGCTAAACACTCCTTTATGAATTCTAAAACCATTTTTAGCTATTAAAACAGATTTTTAGGAAGCAAAAGGTGACAACCAGATAAGCATAAGATAAAAACATGTCAAATAAGCATTAATCTCAGATAAATAAGCATTCTAAATAATCAGTTTAAAAGCATAAAAAGGAAGATTTTAAGAAAACACAAACAAATGACATTCAAACATAAACCTAAGCATGAAAACATTCAAAAAGGTAAAATAAGCAACATTAAACAGAATTAAGCAAAAAATAAGCATTAGAGTAAGCAGAAATAGGAAATAAGCCAAAACATGAAAAAGAAAAAAAATGGAAAACTTACAATGGTCCTTAGCTTTTTGTTAAGAACATAAGCACCCAATACAGATTTCAACCAACCTAATGCTTCCAATAAGCTCTAACCCAAGGCCATCCACAATTTACCTTGCTCCAAAAATGCTAAAAATCCAAAATCTTTCTTAATGAAACAATACTTTCTTAAACTTGTTGAAAAAAAACTTAAATGAGTATAAAACAGGTTCATAAGCTTAAAGAAGCCTATATAAAGGACTTGTAAACATAAATTAGCTGAATTGCAAGAAAGCTTTAAATACAGATTGGTATAAAAAAACTTAGAACTAAAATTTCATTAATAATTTAAAGAGCACTGATATGTGTGAAATACACATATCCGTTTATACCAAAATTAACCCTAAATGACCAAAAACACACTTAAAATGGCAAAGATATACTTATTTTTATGTTTTGTGTGTGCAAGTACGGATAAGACAAAAGAAGCCAAATGGGCCCTAAACTTATCAAAAATCCAAAAATGGACAAACACGGACACGGGAATCAGAAGAGCACAAAAAAAGCTAAGGATTCAAAGCCGAAGCCAAGAAAAGTCAACTATGGTCAAGCTTCAGTCAAAAGTGGTCAAACAGTCAAAGAAAGTCAAACCTTGGTCAACAGAAGTCAACCACTAGAAGACAAAAATCCCAATGTTTCCATTTAAGTCCCCCAAGTTCCAAAAGTTACACAAATGGTCCCTAAGGCTTAATGGGCCCTAAACTTATCAAAAACCCTACCCGGATCATAAGCCCAATAACCTTTTATAAACTCTAGGGATCAAAAGTGCCAAAAGAGAAAGATGAATTACACTTGGATTTCATTTGGTTTATATTTCAATAACCACAGGGACCATTCTTGCCATAGTCTCAAACTCACACACCCGTTTTTCAGTTAAAAGAAAAAAAAGGCGCCAAGAACTTACCACTATTCATCATCCTCCCCAATTACCACACTGTCAAAAATCATAGGGCTTTTCCAAATTGAAGGCTAAAGTGGGTAATTCAAGCACTCAATAACAAGATGGCAGGGTCAAATCAGTCATATCAAGGCTCCTCATTAGTCAAGCCATGCAATTAAGCCACGTGGATATGAGGAAGCACACAAGAATGGTGGGTTTTACACTACAATCACTCACAAGACAAACACAAACGTCTCAATCACGGATTGCCACGCTGGCAATCCGTGTGAGATAGTTAAGTGATCTAACGGCTCAAATTCATCATCCAATGATTAGAAGATCGTACGATCATGATTAATGGGATCGTGTAGAGCAAGGAAGACTAGAAGCTTCTCATTTGGCTATAAATAGCACACTCACACACACATTTATCATCTTCTTTTTCAGCTTTTAGAATAGTAGTAGTTTTAGCTTAATTTTTTCAAGTTAAAGTGTAATTTACTTTCAAATGTAATCTGTTTTTAAGTAATGTAATCAATTTAGTTCTTAATAAAGTAATTTTAGTTTTCATTGATCTCTTGTTCAAGCTCTTTTTACCTTCAAATTTTAAGCTACTATGTCACAAGCTCACAATAAGCTAATCTCAGCTCTCTAAGTCTTTAAGCTTATATTGAGCTTAATTCATTCCTAATTTACTTAAACTCCTAAAATCAGTTTAATAAACCTTTGCTTAATTAATAATGGACTTTGGAAGAGAAGCTAGCTTTGGGAAGAGCTTCTATGGACTTTACTAGCTTATCCATTTATTATTTTATGTTCTTTAATATCTAGTTTTATAAGTACTTGTTAATGTAGATTTGCTTACTTGCTTAACCTGCTTATTGATTAGTGTAGGATCCCTAGATCATTCCATGTATGAAGCACAAGATCAATGGCACAAAGATTTAAACAATGAAGAACTTTTGATTGAAAGAAACAAAGATGGAAAATAATAATGAAGTAGCTAACCTAATTTTGACTAAACTAGGTCTATTTATACTAATAAGGATTTGCCTTTGAGGGCTTTCTATTTGGGCTTTTTACATCTTGGCCCTTATACATAATAAACATAGTCTTTCGAGCTAGACTTTTGTCTTGTAACTTCGAGTGACCGAAGCTTCTTTGTTTGGGTCCATTTATGTGATCCTAACAATCTCCCCCTAGATGAGGTCATGAGAAGAAGCTCACTCGTGCTTGTCTCTTCAGCTCGTTGTTGATGGGGTACTTCACTTGTGCTTCGGTAATTCAATCTTTAACACCTTGATCATGATCTTCAGAATTTGATGTGATGACTTGATCTTGATCTTTGATTTGTTTAAGCTTTACTTCTCTGAATTACTTTGTGATCTTCTTTCACTTTGACTTTGCCATACGCTGATCTTTAGTCTCACATGCTCATATCTGTTGAAATCTTTGAAAGCTTTGATGATGTATCTTCTTCCAATCATAATTGTAGGATCCCTAGATCATTCCATAGATGAAATCACTAGATCAATGGCAATAGAAGATTAAACATTAAAGAACTTTTGATTGAAAGAAACAAAGAGAGGCTACAAACCCTTAAAAATTATATAAATGGAGAAGCTAACCTAATTTTGACTAAACTAGGTGTATTTATACTAATAAGGATTTGCCTTTAAGGGCTTTCTTTTTGGGAGTTTTTCATTCTAGCTAGCAAATTTGCCTAGGTTCAATTATAGCTTAAAAAAGTCATTAAAAAAAGCCAAAAAACAATAGTAAGTTAATTCAGGATACTTAAAAAAGATTTATAGCTTTATAAAGTGTAGGTTATTAATGTTTTGAATTTATATTTCATAAGTATGTTAAGCTAGTTGCAAAAGCCATAATGTCCTGAGTATATTTTAATTGAGTTAGTTAGCTTAATTTGAATTTGAGCTTTTTGAGTAATTTTCTGAGTTAGCCTTTTTAATCTTTAATTTTAGTTAGCATTAGGTGTTAGTAGGGATCCTAGCTTGTTAAAACTAGTTTGTAAACATCATAAGCTTCCTAGAATAGTTTTCAGTTTTGAGTTTGAGCTTAATTTGAAGCTTGTGCAAGCTTTTATGTCCAAACAAGCAAAAGTGAGCTCAAACCCTCACTTTCTGTGAACAGACATTCAAAAAGCTCTTAAAAGCTTATTTCTCACTTTGAGCTTATGCTCCATTTATTGAAAATGCTTAAAATTGAGTCCTTTATAAGTTTCAGCTTTTAGATTTAGTTAAAAGAAAAAAATAATAAAATATAAAAAAGTGTTGCCAGCCTAGAACCCGCGACCTCTTGCTTATATGTCCTAAGTGTTAACCAGTGTGCTTCAATAGCTCATCTGGTTAACCCTCCTTTCATTTAATTAATATAGTCACTTTTCTTTTTCTATCTTATTAATAAGCCGTAGTCTTACCAGCTTATTTTAGAGCTTATTTGTGTAGCTTTTAGTAGGTCTCATTTTCGCATTAATACTTGTTAGTTTAGGATTTCCCTCCCTGAATTTTTTCAATAATATTCATTTAGTAGATTATTTTTTAATCATTTTTAGGTTTTAATTTTTGAAAATACATTAAAAATAGAAATAATTTTCAGAAAAATACAAAAAAATAGTTTTTAGTATTAGATTAAATACTTTTAGGTTTACGTTCAGAAAAATCATTTTCACCACTTTTAGATGTTAATTTTCATTTTTGAGCTTTTAATTTTAATCTTAAAAATAGGATTTTAATTTTTAAAATAGTTAAAAATAGTTTTTTGAGTTTTTATGTTATTTTAGACTTTTATAAGTTTAAAAATCATTTTTCTTAATTTTTAGGACTTAATTTGCTATTTTCTAGGATTTAATTAGATTAAAATAGTTTTTAATTCATAATAAATTCAAAAATTATCAAAAAAATATTTTTCTTTTTCCTAAAATTTTCTTTTGTCTTGTTTTAGGTTTAGAAATTTAGTTTGCATTTTGTAAGGGTTAATTTTATCTTATTTGCTTATTTGTAGCGTTTTATTTGCTCCCGTTAACTGATTTAGTGCTTAATTGTTTTAAATTGCTTATTTTAATTGAGTTTTTAATTGGTAGTTATAGACAATCAAAAATATATTTTCTCTCATTCAAATCATAATCCAAACTAAGGCATGGTTTCAATTTCACAAGTCATTGGGGAAACGACGCGGGTGATCATTCTTCCCGGTTAAATATACGTATTATATGTTATATATATATATATATCTTTTAGAGTGAGCTTTTCTTAAGGGAGACTTTAGGAAAGTTCTTAATTGCTCTTTTGGAATATTATATATTTTATAACATTTTAGTGTGTAGAAATTCTACAATCAAGCACAGAGCTTGAAATTGAAAGACAATAATTTAAAGACAAGAAAATATAAATAAAGACATTTTAAAAATAAAGTTAACTAATCCTAACTTACACCCCCCCTAAAACTGAAAATAAGCTTCTATTTATAGAGGAGCACAAGCTGCTATGTGTGCTTGTTGTGTTTTTTGTGTGAGTACTTCAAAGTCTTCATCATGACCATCGAATCATCTTGCCCATCAAGCCTTGAATCTGAGCCCTTGATTTCTTGTCTCTTTTCTTCAACGAATGAGGATACAAAGGATCGCCAAGGTGGATTTGGACTGTTATGGGGTAGGGTTTAAGGTAGGAAAGTGACATGTTTGTTTTGGGGTAAAAGGGTTTTGTCTGGTTATGGGTAAAAAGGGGGAAGGAGAGAGTGAAAAAGTGTTGGCGGGATTTTTGGTATGACTTTGAAAGTTATAGGGTAATTGGCAGGAATAGTCCCTCAAGTGGTATATATCTGTTGCACAGATCGTCCTTGTGGTGTTAAAGGTTTGAGGACTTGGCAACCTCAGTCCCTGAGTTTCTATATAGTGGTTTCAGGGATAGTCCATAGGGACTAATAGTGAAATGACTTAACAACTGGGCTCGTTAAGTGTTATATTAGGCTAGATTTAGTTCGGGCCTTAAGCTTATATAAGCTTAGTTTTGGTCTTCAATAATGCACTAATGGGCTGACCCGACCTATTAGATGGGTGCGGGTGGGCCAATTAAGTGTTTCTTCGGTTTTGGCTTCGTCTTTTAACTTTGACTTTGTCGGGGTTGACTTTTTGGTTGACTTTGACTTTTCACGCTCTTTCCATTCCCGTGCTCGGTTTTATCGTTTTGGCTTTGTTTTTTGTCCTTTTTGTTGATATCCGTTACCTGCACAATATAAATGCAAAACACATAAATGCAATGTATTTTTGGTATATTTTGGTCATTTTAGGCTCGTTTTAATAGGAAAAAGGTATGTGTAATTAAGCACATACCAAAATCCCCCATACTAAAATATTGTCGTGTCCTCACGCAATGCCATAAGTAAACACTTTAGAAAACCAAGAATCTCAATTTCCCCTCGACTAATTACCTCAAAAAGTAGCTAAGTGTTCATCAAGGGGAATTAAAGAATCAATAGCTTTGAAAAGCCCCGTTTTGACCATTTTTAAATATTTACACTTATTCCCACACATATTTTTGTATTTTTCCTTTTTCTTATTTTTTGTACTTTTTCTTTTTAAGCAACTAACTAACATGTTTGACTTTCGTTATTTTCATAACTTTTAGGGTCATAGAACAAGACGCACTTTAATCCTAAAATGCCCAAAAAGGATAAATTCATCGTCCTCGACTTTTCACTTGTCCCAAACCAAGCTTAAAAACGAAATCACCGTTAAATATAAGTTAAGATGCTAACACTACTCATACTTGTAACTTGTGAAACTTTTCACTCCCGATAATTATTATATATTAGGTGAATGTGCCATTTTGAATTTCAACCATGGATCAACTTTTTGCAAAATTTCTATGCTTCACGTTCCACCCGAGAATAATGAGTTTGAAGGCGAGATCATCCCATGTAGCGACTTTCGTCTCGGCACATCCCAACCTTGCGGCTAAGTGACCAGGCTTTTGACACCCCACAAAGACTAGTATCGAGACTCACGGACCTTCGGTTTCAAAAACTCTTAGGTTTCCCGTATATACATAGCTTATTTAGAAAAACACAACTTAAAAAGAGATTTTCCCTATATTTATTAAATCACATTTATTACACTTAATATAATTACACATCCTTTAAACTAAGGAAATCCTCGACCTTTTAGAAGGCTGCAACATCGGTTGTGAGCCGGCAAGATGCAGCAAACTTTTATCAGTCTCGGATTATTATTCTTACTATGGGCCTTCTTTTGAAGACTGCCACATCGGTTGTGAGCCGGCAAGAGGCAGTAAACTTTTATCAGCCCACAGTTTATATTATTACCTTATTCATCATTTTTTTTCATTAAACTTTATACCACGATATATAGAGAAGACTTCATTTTGGAAAATTTAAGTATAAATTTGAACTAAGACAAAAATGTTATTGACTACATTTCAAAAATTGTTGATTTAAGTT
>BQNB010115171.1:0-21612 GCA_026074375.1 Tanacetum coccineum
AAAATTTTACAAAAGCATAATTAGTTTCTAAGGGGGACCCAAGTCATTCCTGACTTGGGTCTGCCTTGTGGATCTGAAAATTTAGGCCATGTAGATATGTAAGATCCACCATTGGTCTTGGGTACCATGTACACTTTATTTCTATGTGACTTCCAAGAACAACCTGCTGAGGCCTTAACAGCAGTTTTCCATCCATCCCAATCATAATGCATTTGATTGTAATAAACATGAGGTCCAAATGGTGTTGAGGTCTGAAAATAAGAACTCGTAGGTGTAGGCAAATGGGCTATAGGTCTAGCAGTACTTTGCCACCAACCAAAAGTAACTGAAGAAGAATTTATTCTACCAGCATGAACTGGAGGAGGCCTATTATCCTTACCAGTAGAAACTGGTTTTGGCCTACCAGTAGAACCTAGTTTTGGCCTACCAGCAGGAACTGGTTTTGGCCTACCAGCAGGAACCTGGTTTGGTCTAGCAGCAGGAACAAAAACCTTGCCAGGCCTGAGAAGTACTGCCTGTGGGACAAATTGAGTTGACTAAGTGACCCTAGTAGCATTGTGCCAAATTGGTTCCCTTTGAGGATATCCCACACCATCAAAATCATTAGCATATTTTGTCTCATAATAATTACAATCCTTAATAAGATGAAGATAACTACCACATACAAAACAAGACTTTAAAGCAGAAGAATTATTTTTCCTAAAATGACCTGCCTTTTTATTAAAATAACCTTTCTTATTACAAGAGGTCCTAGAAGTGTTTTCATTCTTATCAGAACTATTACAAGAGAAACTAGGTAAATCCTGAACAATAATGGGTTCTTGGATAGGTGTCCCAACATTAGACTCAATCTCAACTTCACTCTTAGATGTGGATACACTGGAAGTTGATGCACAGGAGGTAGATTCCTTTTACTTGGGCTCTGAAGACTTGACACTAGAATCACTGGAGGCAAAGTCTTTTATGTTGACATCTGAAGACTTGTCACTGTTATCACAAGATACAAAGTCATTAGACATAGAATTAGAGTCACCAGAGGTTGAGGACTTTGTACCATAAGACATTTGTGATTCATCCAAGTCAATGTGATCTGATAGAGGAGTTGTAGTCTCCTGAAAGAGGTGGTGAGGCACAAACTTTCATACTATTCAGCTTTTGGCAAACACTATTGAAAAGAGGTTACCTTACATTCTTCAGAGTTAGTGGTAAATACCGAAAATGCAAGAGATCATCATATCCTAGCTCATTTTCCCTTTATATAGTTATTAATCCCAAAACCTACTTTTGTTCTAACAGACATAGACTTCAATTAATCTGAACCAGTTTTTTTGGAAGAGTTCTACACTGTTCATTTTGTTCTATTGAATTATCAAGTTTTTGTGTAATTCTTTCTTTAGCAGCTCAGCATATAGTTTTTTCTTTCAGATGTTTTAGTAGATTAGTTGTATTTCTAATTCATTAGACAAACTCTAATCTTTTCTTCATATCCTAAATGATTTTTGTGATAGGCTATCTTTTGTTTTTCTAGGTTTTAAGAGTTTTTATAAGCCTAGAAGTTGTATATAGTACTCATGATATTGTTCATTTTGATCCATTTATACTGTGGTTTTTTAAAGGATTATTAGAATTATTGTTCATCAACCAAAGGAAAGTTTTGTACATCAAGAGGTCATGCCCATGAGAGCATTTCTCCTAAGCTAGATCAGACATCAAGTCTAGTGTCCAAGTGATTCAAGCATATATACGAAGCAAACCTTTTTAATAAGCTTGAGCACCACAAACCTAGAGCAACCATTCGTACTCTTTGGGTGGCAAAAAACCACCATTCATCCCAGATTATGTTTCTTTGTCCAATTATCCAATATGTTAACTTTATTGAAGGCTTTAGTATCATCCTCTTTTTTCCTAAGTTCTGAATCTGAATGTGAATATCTCTTTTCAGCCCCTTTTGGCCGTTCTCTTGCAAAAGTGCCCTTTTTGCAAGCGACTTATAGCATCTTAACTAGTTTCTTGTTGAACCTGCAGTTCTTTCTTATCAAACTCAATCTTCCTTCCAGCCTTTTTCTCGAACTTTGATTGCATAGTTTTCACACGTAAAATATATCACAATATAATATAATCTTAAGAGCAATTAAGAAAATTACCAAGTTACCCTTAATAAAATTCACTCTCAAAAATATATATAATATAATATAAAATACGTATATTAAACCGGGCAATTATGATCACCCGGGTCGTTTCCCCAACGACTAGTGAAATTAAATCCTTGTTTAAGCTTAGATTCTGATTTGAATAAGCAATTGGATGATTTGATAATCTATATCTACTAAATAAAAGCAATTTAAAACAATTGAACAATTAATTAATACGGGAAACTGAGTTAAAGCTGAGACAAGTAAAGCAGAAAATAAATTTAACCCCTAAAATTGGTAAACCAAAAATTATAAAACCGTAAAGATTAGGACAAAAGAATAATTTTTAGGGAGAGAAAAAGAAAACATTTTTTTTGGACTTTTTAGAGATTAAAAGATAAAAGATATGATTTTTCTAAAATTTAAAATAATTAAAATCTCATTAAATTAATAAAGTATTAAATAAAAGTCCTAAAAGAATTTTTATAAAAATTACGCTAAATAAAGAAAGTGTGCAAAAAATTACTAAAAATAAAAGCCCTAATTTTTAACTTTTTATAAAAGATTAATTAAACTAATTAAAACCCAACCCTAATTATTTTAATATAAAACTATATTAAAAAACTAATTAAACTTAAAACTAAGATTTTACAGAAAAAGGGACTAGACAGCGCAATTACTAAAAAGGACTAAATGAAGTTAAAACTTTAACAGTACAAAGAGGATCAACCGAGTTAACAAAGAAAGAAATATTAAGAATTACTAAAATAGTGGTCTTGAGGTACCGAACCCGGACTACACAAGCAAAACAATTTAAGCTCAAATTCTGGAAAGTGCTTAGCAATTTAAGAAAACTCGAATGGAGGCAAAGTTGTAAAGAAAGGCTAGTGGGAAAACAAAACTATAGAGTACTTGGGCATGAAGTAACAAAATAAGCTCCAATAAGAGCTTGATATTTTTGTTGAAACTGATCACAGAAAGAAAGGAAGGGCTTAACCCTTGGTTTTACTTATTAAGCTCTAAAAAACTTATTTTTAGCTCAAAATTAAAAGGAAAGGCATTCTAAAAGCTTATATATGCTTAAGCTAATTTCTGAAAGAAATAGAGCTAGAATCCTTTTAAAGCACTGAAAGTTAAGAGAGCATGAGAACTAAGCAGAAATCTCTGAAATCCTAAGTAAATAAGCTTAAAATCCAAATAAGCTACAGACCTTAAAAAGCTACACTGGACTCTAAAACATTAAGGACTTATTAAACTACTTATAATCTATCTATATAAGCTATAAAATCTAGACTCATAAGCTAAATTAACAAATTAAGATCCTGAAATTCCTAAGTACTGGTTTTTCGCTTTTGAGGCTTTTAGTGACTTTTGACAGCAAACTTAACTAAGTAAATAAGCTAGGTAATAAGATTTATGGACTTATTCTATATTAAGCCCTATAACTAGACCTTAACCTATTTGTATTAAGATCCTAAATCCTATTCTTAATTAACTAAAAATTAAGCCAAAGGTAGCAGTACTAACTGTTACAGCTGTACTACCTTGTTAGTTAGTACTGGTGCACTTTGATGAATTTGGGCAGCAAATTAAACTAAACTAATAAGCAATAAATTATATATAATAAGCTATTACCCAACTATAATGATACTAAAAGATAAGTCTACTAAATTCTACTTTGATGCTTGAATTGGGGCTTGAATTTCAATAGTTACTAAACTTATGTTAGTATGCGGTGAAAATGGCAATTCCAAAGACTAACAGTGCAGGCTTCCTTAGGGTTACCACTACTCTATACACTCTCAATGAGTGTGTGTTAAAACTAGATGTTTAAGCACAATCAAAGCCTTGAGTCCCTATCTCAAAAAATTAAGCCATGTAACTTTTTAGTGCCCTAAAAGTGTACCCTGTACTGAGATGAGTTTAGTATAAGCACATAAAACGTTTCTTTAAAATCAACCAACTGTAACTTTGAATCTTTTTAAACTTGTTAAGTAAATGAAAAACACAGAGCTGTTTAGAAAAAATTTAACAAGTAGATTTGACTTTTTTTCAGGTTAAATTAAGCTGAAAACAAACACCCGTTTCAGCAACTGAAAGTTTTGAAGGAAAAGATTTTTAAATGAACTCTAATGATGAAAACTTATTACTCAGATGCTTAATAGCTTAAAACTAACTTACTCAACATGAATTAACAACTGTATTAAGCTATAACCTAAGATTAAGCTAATCTTCTACTATTTTTGGGTTTTTTAAAGGTTTTTAAGACAATTATATGAAAATCTATGATTCAAACTAAGAAAGTTAAAAACAGATAAACAATTATGATGATTTAAGCTAGATAAAACTCAAATACGCACTATTAAGCAAGAGAGAGGAATAATGCAGAATGAAGCAGATCTTAGAAATATTTAGAAAGCAATGAGATCACTATTAAAGCTAAAAATAAAGAAATTGAAAAATGAAACTGTACAAACTCTTCTAGCTAAACAAGGGAGGACCAATAAAGGCAGCTACAGCTCTCCTAGCTTATGAATTGCTAGGAGATTAAGGTCCTTGAGAACCGCTGTGTTTGGTGTCTCCTTCCAAAAAGCGACGATAATCACACATGTGTAAGTTAGGATTAAAGGTTTAGATATGATTAATTTTGAATATCAATAGAGCTCTATTTCAGGCTTTATAAACTATATAGAGCCTTTTAATTGAGCTTATTGCTTATCGAGACATATTGGCTTATTAAGTTAGCTTATGAAAAAGAAGGTTGGAGAGATTAAGAAAAACTGAATTTCATTAATAAAAAGCTTTCTTACATTACTTAAAAGGAAAGTAATTACATAGAATAGAAACAAACATATTAAGCTAGAAATTAAAATTTAAGCTACAACTAAATTATGCTACGACTAGGTATATGCGTGTGTGAGAGGTGAGGCCCTATTTATAGGCTACCTTGGATCCTTCTAGCCTCTTGCCTTGCGCGCTCTGCTTATCCTGTTGTTAATCCTCCCCCCCTTGGTCCAACTCATTCTTCAATCATTTAAGCATCAATTGTGGCCGTTTGATCAAGCTGTGGACACCTGAAGATTGCCAGCGTGTCATTCTCTTATGGATGTTATTATGCTTCTTTTGTGAGTGTTTTAGCACAAAAACCCACATATTTTTGGGTGTCAATTTTTAGGAGGCAGTTGAATTCGTGGTATGCCTCGTACAAGGGCGTTTCAAAGTCAAATAGGTTTCCTTCTATCTTAAAGATTTCGAGAACATTATTCGTTTCGTTCGGGTTGTCATCCTCTTCGGTTTCTTCTTCATTGTGATTAGAAAGATGGTGGAATTTTAGGATGAACTTTTCAAGAATGTTATCCTAAGTAGTGATTGAGCCTATACACTCCTTTGTAAACCATTCATATGCAGCTCCTGCGAGTGAAACAAGGAAAATACTAAGCCTGAATCGGTCTTGAGTCAACCCATTGATTTTGATTGGCCCAAAAATTTCGAGTAATTTATTGATGTGTTCGTATGCGTTTTCCCCATCATTCCCATTAAAAGCATCATTGCGTATCTTCACTAAGAATGTTCCTTGTATTTCAACGATACATTTCTTGACCATTCTTCCTTCGTTGTCACTAGAGACGAAATTCTTTCGGGTAGCGGTAATGTAGTCATTTGGTTCCGCCATAGTGGTTTCTTTGTCAATGGTTTCCTGCAATTAAGCACAAATAATCAGTAGGATGTGCCCTTGGGGAAGGGAACACATAAAACAGGAAATCGATAACAAAAATTGCATTTGCTACTGTATCAGTTGACAGATACACCGTATTCAATTAGTTTGAATATGCCGTTGAGGTCCGTTGAATATTAGTACATCGTATTGATTTCACAGAATACGCCGTATTGCTTAGAAAAACAGATACGTCGTTTAGACTGTAGAATTCAATACACTGTTCTAGGTAGAAGGTTTGATACGTCGTATCCAACTGGTGGATACGGCGTATCAGGTGATCAGTCAGAACATAATACTATTTAAAACAATTAAATGCGGGAATTTAAACAAACAATTTAAACACACAATGCGAATAAATACAAACATAATTTAAATAATTAGATTACACTAAACTAAATTAAATTAATTAGCGGTTAGAAATACTGATAAGAATAAGGTTTAATTAATTCACTCCCCGGCAGCGGCGTCAAAAACCTGATGTGCTGTCATGTAGGGTCAATTATTTGATTATCAAGTTTTAAATTTATATTTAGCCGACAAACCTAAAACAACACTTTTACGAGCAGTGTACCCGATCAAGGTGGAGTTCGCGGTAAGTAGGGTGTCGAACACTAAGAGTGGAACATTAATCCTATATTCTATCAGTATTTTAATTAGTCTATTTACTGTAACAACTGGCAATTTTCGGTATTTTAAATGACTATTTTACCCTTTGACTTTTCGGGTCCGATTTGACTTTTTGACTTTTAACCTTTTTCGGTCACATAAAAAAACGATTACCGCTTAGCCGGTAAATTTTCGAAACATAATTAAATAATAAATCATAATTATTGTTTCATATCTCTCATTTACAAATTTGTTTTTCTAACTTATTTGACTCGAAAACAAGCAGAAAATGAATAAAATAGCTTCGCAAAATCTTGGACACAACTCGTACCGACCAAAAAATAATTAAATTTATATTTAATTATCACTTTTAGTAAATAAAAATATTTAATAAATTATTTTACATTTTAATCAAAAGCGTTTATTTAAAAACGCGAATGTTCAAAGTAAAGTTTCATTTTTACGGACAAAGCTTACCCGCGACACCCAATGGTACCAAATAAATAATAATGATTTTAAATATATTTTATAAAAATATTTATAAAATACTAGTCGAGTGAATACTCATTTTTATAGGAAAAATGATTTGGAAAAACAATGGCGCAAGTTTCGTGTCTTGAATCAATCAATAACTAGCTCAAACGAGACCCGAACTAATATTTTACGAAAATTTCCCAAAATTACAACTTCAGTCCCTGGGGAGTTATTTATAAAACTTACCCTAAAGTATTCTACACTTGACACATTGTTTTAGAACGTTCTCATATATATATATATTAGAACAATTAGGGTTACCCATATTTTTGTTCATTAACCCTAACCTTCTCACCTTTTTCTCCCTCTCTAAAATCCGGCGCCGCCCGAACACTTTTGGCGAGGTTCTGACCATCCCAACCGGCGGCACACTCCAACACCATATGCCATCACCACACCCTACCACCGATCCATCATCACCTTGTCTCTACCAACACCACCACGACCACCTCACCACTAACGCCGTTGCCATCCTACGCCAGCTGCACCACCTCATCATCATCATTATCATCACATCATCTCCATCTCATCGCCCGCGTCACCTTCGAACACGCCATAACATCATCATCACCACATCACAGGGGCCGAATGGTTTGTTTCTATTTAGCACCGAGGGTGCGTTTGTTGTTCGTATCACACCAAGAGGGTGCGTAGGGTTTGGCTCAAGCACCGAGAGGGTGCGTTTGGTCTCGCTCAACCCCAAAAAGGGTGCGTCCGGGTTGGGTTTAGCACCAAATGTGGTAGTTCGGATTATGTATAACACAACGAGGGTGTGTTGGTTTTGGATTATAAAGAATAGGGTGCGTTTTTTGGTTGTAGTCACGAGAATAAGGTGCGTTTGGTGATTTATAGCACCAAGGGGTGTGGCAATGATAAATTCAACCCTTTATATATATTAAATATATAAATATATAAATATATAAATAAAATCAAAAAATCTCAATTGTAGAATAATTATGTAGTATGGATTCCCCCGTACCCAGGGTCGTGTATCCCCAACGAGGAATGCAATAAAAGTCGAAAGACGGTTGACAATGAGATGCTTGTGAATGGAACACAGATTTGATTGGTTTTTTCTAAATATAAGAGAAAAATAAGGCAATTTAGACTAAAAACAATTAAAGCAACACAATTTTAAACTAAAAAACGGAACCGGAGTATCCTAAAACGGAAGTAAAACCTAATTTAACAAAAATAATCAAAAATGAAGATTTTTGTCTATAATGAAGTCCTAATTGACTCAAATGCAAGAACTAAGAAAACTAAACTAAAAACGAAAGCAATTTGAGCTTAAAAACACAAAAAACGTGAACGAGATCCAATCCCGTTCTAAGAAAAAAAAAAATCAAATTTTGCAATTTTAACCCTACGAAAGCAAATCTAATTTTTCTAAGTTCTATCTGAAAAAAAAAAATTTCTAAAAAAGATTTATATTTTTTTTGATTTATTATAATTTATTATGAATAAAAAAGCGATTGTTCATGAAAATTAAATGATTAAAAATACTAAACTAATTATAAAAATTCTAAAAAAATTAGCAAAAGTAGCTTGAACAAAACTGGATCTAAGAAAAATAAGCTGGAGAAAACAGCTTATCAAAATAAGCTGTTAAAAAGCTAAAACGAGCTTATAGGCTTAATGACTAAAAAGGTAGATAAAAGAATAATGTGCGCAATAGAAAACGGAAAAGACCAAAGAGCGCTAGTTGTAGAGAGTTTGTGTGTTAAAACGTTTGGTGAGTGGGGGTTGAGGTCCCGGGTTCGAGCCCTGCTCACCTGGGACTTCCCCCAACTCCCAAATATTTTTTATTTGCCATTTTTTTATAACTTTTTAGATAAGCAAAAAATAAGCTACTTTTGTAAAGACCCCTTTTTTAGAAATCAATAATAAGCACAAAATAAGCTTCTAAAGTTGACAGAATAAGCTATTTTACACTAAGTGACTAAATGCTAAACTGTTAAGCGATTTTAAACATAAATAAGCTAAGAAAACTCAAAATAAGCTAAGACAGATGAAAGGCTATATCTAAAAAGCTCTAAGGGACAAAAATAAGCAAATGTAGTAAGCTAAAATCAAGCTAAAAATGACAGAAATGCTAAAACACTTAAAAATTCTAAGTTAAAAGCAAATAAGCTCAAATAAGCTCTACAACAGCTGAAAAGGCTAAAAAGACTTAAAAACTAACCTAACAAGCAATATGAAACACAAATGAAGCAAATTCAATAAGCTATAAGCTCAAAAGAGCAAATGAGCTTTTTGGCCAAACTGTTAAACCAACAGCTAAGAGGGGACTTTTTGAGCTTAATTTTAAGCTACAAAACAGATCCTTATGGCTAAGAGACTTATATGCCCAAGAAGCTTATCCAATACGCTACAAGAATCATCAATGAAATTTGAGTTTGAAACACAAATAAGCCTTTAAAAAGCTTAATGAAAAAGCTGTCTACTCAGATCACAACACTTAGGAAACTTTTCAATCTTTACAAAACACTACTTTTGAGCTTAAAAATAAGCAATCAAACAGAACCTTATGACCTTAAGACCTACAAACAGATTGAGATTTGACCTCAAAGAACAAGTATCATCTTTCAAAAAACATTTTGAAATTAAGAATAAGCAACAATGAGCAAATGAAAAAGCTGTTTTTCCAAAAATAACACTTAGCAATTTTTTTGACAGATTTTGGCAATAACAAAAACAACAAATGCAGCCTATTAGGCTATCTTTCTAACTTGTTTTAACCCTTCATTAGACTCAAAAACATCACAAATATCACATGTTTAAAAGACTTAATCTAATAAGCTAATTAAACAAGCTAATGGATCACAGATTCTCTTAACACCTTAAAAATAACTTTTTTTTAATATGACAACTTTTAAAAACTGCTTATAACAACTTAATAAGGCTAGTGAGAGTTGACTTAATGACCCAAATGGTTTAAAGACCATTTTTGACCCATTTTAATAGTTAAACCAAACACCCCTTTAAAAGACAGTTTTGGTATTTTATCTTGATAAAAGCTGTTTAAGCCATAATTTTCCAAAAACCAGATGTTAAATAAGTTAAACAGACAATAATAAGCAAGTTTAAACAACTAATAAGCACTAAAATAAGCTAGAACACAATAAGCACTATTTTAAGCTATTTAAGACAGTTTTTTAAGAAAAACTTGCACAACTAATTTTTAAACTACAACCTAGGTAAAATAAGCACTAAACATCATAAACAAGCTAGAATAAGCAGATATAAGCAAGAGATAAGCACCAATAAGCAGTTCTACAGTAAATAAGCTAAAAATGGAAAAATGAAGACTTACAAAAGCCCTTGCTTAAACATGGCAAACAAGTGCTCTTAGAGCAATTCTACAAGCTCTAGCTGTTAAAAACAAGCTAGTGGTTTCCATAAGCCCATCCAATTTGGCTTATCATCAACTAAGCTATTGTAATTGAGGTAGAATATTTTTGGATTCTTTTTTTGTAAAATTTTCTTAAGTACTTAATATTTAAGTTAAAACAGATTATATGATAATTATATAAGAGCTTAATGTAGCTTATGAAACACTTTTTGACAACAATAAAACACAAATTCTTAAAAAGAGAGGTTTTACTAAAACTTGCTCTTCGTTAATTTAAAAATAAAACATTACAATATTGAAAGTTTACACTAAAAATAAGCTGAAAATTGTAAAAAAAAATTAACTAGGTGCTATTGAAGGCTTACACGAGTCCTATTTATAACAAGCTAAGAAGGTTCTAGGATGTGTGCTTTCTTCTTGAGACTGCTCAAGGCTGTGCTTGTTGTGTGAGGCAAGTCTTCAATCAATCATAGCCATCAATTTGCGAGAGATGGTGTGTGCCCAAGTCCTTGAGTCTTTAACCCTTTAATCTTCTGTCTTCCCTTTCTTCTAGTCCCGAATAGGGTGGCATGAGGAATTGCCAAGGTGGCAAATGGAGTTTAGTGAGGTGGGGGAAGTGGGATAGTGATGTTTTGTTGTGGAGTGAAGGTTTTGTCTTTTGTTGCAGGGCCAGACACACACAAATCGTGTGTGGGAGATAATGAACAGTTAATATGTCAGCCATTTTTAAAAAGATAGGGAGTTGGAAGAATGATGTCCTCAAGAGTATATAATTAAGCTGCAACCCACGGTCCTTATGTACATCGCATCTTGGATCCTTGAGAGTTTTATTGTGTTTTGCACCGTTAGTCCTTTGGAGGACTAACAGAAAGTTAAGGGTGGGTGTAGAGGGAGGGAGGGATGGGCGGGAAGTGGTTAACAGGCTTAGGAACTTGGGCCGGTTAAATAAAAACAAGGAATTGGGCCTTTTATAATTTTTTAAGGCTAACACTTATTTTTTAATAATTAATTATTATTTAAATAATTTTTTATTTATTTTTTTTATATTTTATTAATTTTATATTTTTTTTATTGTATAATATTTTTTTATATATATAATTTTTTTAATTGAATTTTTTATTATTTTTAAATTATTTATTTTATTTTTAATTTTATTTTTTATATTATTTAATTTTTTTTTTTATTTAAATATTTTATTTTTTTTTTTAATTTATATTTATTATTATGGCGCCGCCCGAACACTTTTGGCGAGGTTCTGACCATCCCAACCGGCGGCACACTCCAACACCATATGCCATCACCACACCCTACCACCGATCCATCATCACCTTGTCTCTACCAACACCACCACGACCACCTCACCACTAACGCCGTTGCCATCCTACGCCAGCTGCACCACCTCATCACCATCATTATCATCACGTCATCTCCATCTCCACCGCCCTGTCACCTTCGAACCACCGCCATACATCATCATCACCACATTCAAGGGCGCGTTTGGTTTGTTCTATTTAGCACCGAGGGTGCGTTTGTTGTTCGTATCACACCAAGAGGGTGCGTAGGGTTTGGTTCAAGCATCGAGAGGGTGTGTTTAGTCTCGCTTAGCCTCAAAAAGGGTGCGTCCGGGTTGGGTTTAACACCAAAGAGGCAGGTTCGGTTAGGGTATAACACAACGAGGGTGCGTTGGTTTTAGATTATAAAGAATAGGGTGCGTTTTGGTTGTAGTCACGAGAATAAGGTGCGTTTGGTGATTTATCGCACCAAGGGGTGTGTTTGGTTTGTCTTCACGAACACAAGGGTGCATTCAGTGGGCTGTGAACCACCAATTTAGGTGCGTTTGATTTTTATATTTAAACAAACGAGTGCATTTGGTTTGGTTTGAACCAAGATTTAGGTGCGTTTGGTTGTTGTTAACAGCCATGAGGGCTGTTTGGGTTAGCTTACGGTGCGTTTGGGTTAAGTTTAACAACAATAGGGGTGTTTGGTTTCTCAATTTATGGCTAAGGGTGTGTTTGATTGGCAGTTTAACATCAGTAGATGTGTTTGGTTTAACAGAAACAACTTTTAGGGTGTGTCTTGATTTATATAAATCAAATAATAAATATATCATAAGATTTTACAAATATAAAACCGGATTAAATGGTGGTTAATGGTTAAATAAATGTGTTATATAATATTTAATCTCGCCTAATTATATATATTGATCACGCGAGTAAATTGAAACACGGGTTGATAGAAAAAGGATTAAGTTATAAAATTTTAAGATTGTTTAATTTATAATTTCACAATAACCAGATAAACAAATGGGAACCATACTTTTACAAATGAGACAACTATTTTAGCTACAACCCGTCAAGAAAACGAAATACTAAATTATTAAATATTATTTTATAATTCCTGACTAGAAGATAAAGTCATAACTTTTGTAAAAGCTTTGAAAACATCATTTACAAAATTCTCAACTTTAAAACGTGCATTTATTTTTATAAAGGAACCTTCTATTAAATCATTTGGGGATATCCGGGCACGTGTCGAATTATTTAGTTTCCTTTATTTTTACCATCTTTCTTATATAATACTTGGAAAGTATTATATAGTTAAATCATTTTATTTTAAATGTCATATGTTAGATGTAACACATGTCACGTATTATATACGCTTCGAGTTATCCTTTTGGTTGTGTACCTTGTTATATAATTCAAGGTATGAATTATATACTCAGTCATTTTTCATTAAGTAATATATACGGAATATATTACACACCTTGCGTTAGTTTTTGATTTATTTATTTAACCAACCACCAAACAATTACAACTTTAAATCTAAATCTTTTATCAACGTGTCGCGTTGATGTTCTCATTCATCGGGAAACTCAAATACATTATCCTAGGCTAGTAAGATATATCCATTAAGATAAACTGTAACTTTTTGGTCGAGCCGTTCCAGTTTTTGTTTTTGTCTGGCGCTTAGTATGCGCATCCTCACCAATCGTTCTTCATCATCGATTTGCAAGTTATTCATGTTCATTTGCAACTTCATTTGCAAGTTATTCATGTTCGCATCATTTGCTTTAGCATAACTTTCAAAATCCGTTTTAGACACTCCTTGAATTTGTGAAACGGGAGGTAAAGCTTGATTAACCAAAGGTTGATTTGTTGGTGGTTGGTATGGTGGTGCTTGGTAAACTTGATTTTGGTTGTTTTGACGGTTTTGGTTAAAATTTCCTCCACGGTTTTGGTTGAAATTAGAATTGGTTCCTTGATATCGGTTTTGGTTGTTTTGGACAGTCGGTTGAGTGAAACCCGGTGGTCTCATTTGACTTGCCAAATTGGAAGGTTGGTTTCTTTGGAGAAAATTACCAACGGCTGCGGTTTGTTGAAATTGTTGGATGTTGTCATGAAAAATGGGGAAATCGTTTCCACCTCGAGTTAACGGACAATGGTTAAAATTGTGATTCGATCCACACGTGACACATACTTCCTCAACCGCTTTGACGGGTGCGGGAGTAGTAACAACTAAAGCTTTCATTTCATTCATCATTTGTTTCATCTTATGTCATGTCTTATCCTCAAGAGAAGCGGCTATTTGTTGCATATCAATAGAATTTTAGAAGGGTGAAGAATTAGAAAAGTGGGACATCCGTTACTCACTCTTGAGCATCACTGCACGATCCTTGTGTAACGAACTTTTGACTTGCTTTCAAATGATCGCTAAACCTTCTAGAGGCATCTTATCTAAAAATTGGCACTCGTGGCAGAAGAAATCTAAGGCATCTTGAACGTGGAATTCAAAGAATTGTAAAAAAGCAGTATAGATTTGGTGTAGTTCCGAGAAGCCCATTTTTGGGGGTTTTTTTGAGGACATTGACGAAGGAGTCCTTTAAAACGTTCCCATGCTTCATTGAAGGTTTCGTTTGGTTCTTGGAAAAAATTGGTGATTTTGTTTCGAAGATAAGTTGTTTTCGATGGTGGGAAGAATTGGTTTATGAATTTTGAAACAAGGTCGTCCCATGTGAGAATTGATCTAGGAGGTTCTTTGTCTAGCCAATCTCGGGCTTCACCGTCTAGAGAAAAAGGAAAAAGCAAAAGCTTTATCGAAGTGTTCGGAACTTCGGGATGTCTAAACGTTGAAGTGACCTTGTTAAAAAATCGAAGGTGATTGTGAGGGTCTTGTCTACCCGTAAACTTATTACTTTGCACAAGATTGATTAAAGGTTGTTTAAGCTCGAAATTGTTAGCATTAATCGGTGGAACAACTATAGCATCTTCATACCCCTCGATGGGTGCTTGTAACATTTGGGCCATGGTACGATTGTCGGCCATTGGGACAATGTTTTGTTCAACAATTGGTTCTTCTAAAACAACCGGAAGAGTTTGTTGTTGTCGACGTCTTCGAGATTGCGAACGAGTGCGCATAAAAAGGAAAAACTAAAAATCAAAAACAAAACTTTACAGTAAATATAATTTTTTTTAACAATGAATTTTAACGGTTACACGAAAGAGACTTAAACCAAATAATCAACTACTTCACGGTAGCTCTTGAAAATTGCTTTTCAAGGTGAGCCGTACTTCGTAGAGACACAAATGGCAAGTGTTAAATCTTTAGTTCGATTTGGGAACCAAAAAGTTCACCGGAAATTAATTATGATAACACCTCCGTTGAGAATGTTATATTTTGGTATTTTTACCAATTGATGACTTTTATTTCTTAATTAAAAAGAGAGATTTTTTTTATATTTTTGATGTTTGATTTTTTTATCTTTTACTTATACTAAAAAGAAAAGGAAAATATTTTTTACTTTTTATATTTTTATGATTTTTTTTGGATTTTTGAATTATAAAACAAGAATGAAACTTTCGAGGGTGAAAGGATCTTCAAACCAAATCAACAAACGTAAAACGACGGAATCTTAACACTAGTCCCCGGCAACGGCGCCAAAAACTTGGTGTACAAGTTTTATATACCTAAAATATATCACAATATAATATAATCCTAAGAGCAATTAAGAAAATTCCCTAAGGAAAATTCACTCTCAAAAATATATAATATAATATATAATACGTATATTAAACCGGGCAAATATGATCACCCGGGTCGTTTCCCCAACGACTAGTGAAATTGAAACCTTGTTTAAGCTTGGATTATGATTTGAATAAGCAAATGGATGATTTGATAATCTAAAGCAACAATTAAAATGGACAATTAAAAACAATTAAACTAATACGGGAAACAAATTAAACGTGACAATTAAGCAAGTAAACTAATTTTAACCCCTAAAAATGTAAACTAAAATTCTAAACCTAAGATAAGACAAAAGAAAATTTTAGGAAAAAGAAAAACATTTTTTTGATTATTTTTGAATTTAATATGAATTAAAAACTATTTTAATCTAATTAAATCCTAAAAATAAAAAAAATAAAAAATAATTGAAATTATATTTTTCCTAAGTAAAATAAGTAAAAAGAAAATTTTAGAAAAAGAAATTACTATTTTTGGCTTTTTAGATTAAAAGATATGATTTTTCTAAAATTTAAACTAATTAAAAACTATAAAAATAATAAAACTATTAAAAATAAAGTCCTAAAAATTTTATAAAAATTACACTAAATAAAGAAAATGTGCAGAAATTTTCTAAAAATAAAAGCCCTAATTTTTATCTTTTTATAAAAGTTTAATTAAACTAATTAAAACTAAACCCTAATTATTAATAAAAATAATAAATTTAACTAAAACTTAACAAAAGACTTAACTAAGGACTAATTATGCAAATACTAGAGGGACTAATGGAGCAAAGATACTAACTGATGAAGAACTAACTGAGAAACAATTAAAAACTAAAAATTACAAAACTAGTCCCTGAGGTCCCACCCCGACAACAAACTAAGTCCAAATAAGCCTTAAAATAAGTTGAGAACAAAAAGTGCTTTTAAGGAAAAACTCAAAAGAGAGAAGTTGTAGAACAGCTTGAGGAGAACAACTTTAATGAAAAGACTTATATCTAAAAGCCACAAATAAGCTCAATAAGAGCTTATTTATCAGCTGACCTCAGAAAGTGGGGTTTAACCCTTGGTTTTAGAAAATAAGCTCTAAAAAACTCAATATTAGTTCAAAATGTAAAAGGAAAGAAATTCTAATGAGCTTATGACTTGCTTAAGCTAATTAAGAAAAGAAAATAAAGCTAGAAACTCTTTTAAGCGACTAACATTAATCATGAACTAGGCAAACTCAGAAAACATGAGCAATAAGCAAACATCCAAATAAGCTAAATTACTCAAAAAGAAAATCTAGACTTTGAGCTACTGAAAACTTATAAAACTGATTATTATCTATCTGCTTAAGCTATAAATTCTACCATCTTAAGCTAAGATTCAAAATTTAATAAGCTAAATTACTAACCTACTGTTTTTGGCTTTTTAAATTTTTGATTGACAATTGACAGCAAAATTAAGCTAGGAAAATAAGCTAGGAAATAAGATTTAAGACTTAATCTATATTAAACTATAACTAAACTATAAAATGCTAAAAGATAAACTATTAAATCCTAACATGATAGCTTAATGTGGGGCTTAAGAATCAGCAGTACTAACTAATGTTAGTACTGCTGGTGCAATTGGTAAACCAAGCACACACTTGTGCAGGTTCTCCTAAAGGTTACTACTACTTTCAACACACTTATTGTAAGAGTGCAATCCAAGAACAAGCAAAGTCTAAACCCTTGAAGGCTTAGATCAAATATTCAATAGCTAAAAGAAAGGTATAAAGTGCCCTGGTGCTGAAAAGATAAAATAAGCTCTAATCTTTTCATTTTGAAAATCTAACTTATAAAAACTCTTTTCGCAAATTGTCTTAAAGGTAAACACAAGTGACTCAAGCAAAATGCACAATTAATTTTGACTTTTTGAGGTCAAACACACTTAAACCAAACACCCCTTTATTTATCTTGACAGCTTTGAGCTAAGCTTAAAATGAGAATCCACTTAACAAAGCATTAATACTAGATAACTAACAGCTTATAACAAACTTAAATGACAAAATCTAACTACTAAATTAAGCTAGAATGAAGATCTAAGAGATTACACTATTATTTTTGGTTTTTATATATTTTTAGGACAGAAATGAAATACTAATGATCTAAACCTATTTAAGCAAAAACAGATGAAAACATATAACTAATAAGCACTAGTAAAAAAAAATAAGCACAATTAAGAAACTAGTTTAAGCAACTAAGCAAATTTAATAAGCAATCTAAAACTTAATAAGAATAGAGACAAGTAATTAATGAAACTTAAAGAGGAACTTACAAAAAACCTTTAGCTCAACAAAAGGTATCCCATATAGGGCAGCTAACAAGCTCCCTAGCTTTATTAATAATCTATGGTAAATAAGTCCTTGTGAGCTCTTCCAAAGATTATCTCCCCTTTCCATAGCTTATAAATCTAATTGTTAAAGTCCTTAAGCTGGTTTAAGATATTAAAGAATGATTAAGTCCAATTAAGCTCAATCAAGAGCTTAGAGACTCATGAGAGCTGAATAGGGCTTAATGAGCTTTAGCTTAAAACTAAATAAGAAAAATGAGAGATTATGAATTATAGAAATTTTCGAAAGATTAAATCAACTAAATTTCATTATAATAAATCTTGACTTACAAATCATGAAAAGGAAAAGATTACAAGATGAAAACAACATTTAAGCTATGAATTTGAAAATTAAAGCTAAAGCAAAAATCTAAAAGGCTACGTCTAAAAAACTAATATAGTTCCCTGTGTGTGAGAGGTGAAGGTCTTTTTATAGCTGCAGGGTAACCTTCTAGTCCTTCCTTGCTGCCTACTTCTCTGATCTCACCAACAATTCCTTCAAATTATAGTATTGGTCTTGAACCGTGTGGATAGATTTGTGTACACCTGAGGATTGCCAGCATGTCCATTCTTTGATGTGACAGCTATCTAGTTCTGGTGAGTAGAGTTTTAGTGCAAATCCCACCATCACTTGTGTGATTTTCTTTACCATAGCTGACGCGTTTTTATGCTTGAGAAGTAACTAGCGATTGCCTCTTGATTTACTGATTTAGCCCTGCCTTTAGGAGCTCATGAATTGACTAATGCACCCTTTGATTTCCATTTGCCCCTTGTTTTAACTGAGCTAGTGAAATGAGAGTAATGATGAATAGTAAAAAGGCTTCGCGCCTAGTTTTTTGACAGTTAAAACTGTTATATCTTTGGGGAAATTGCAATTCTAGCCCCTCTCTTTCTTTTCTCCCTTTCTAGTTATAAACTAGTTTTTAGAATTTGCAAAACTGGCCATTGAAGTTTATAAAAAAGGGAAATGGGCTAGGGTTTTGGGCTTAAGGATCCGGGTGAGGCCCATTTAGGGTTTTTCAGGCCCAATAAGGGGTGAGGGGCCATTTATGGACTTTTCTGAAAGTTAAGGGGCTTAAATGGAATATTTTGGGTCTTGTTGACTTTTGTTGACCATGTTTTGACTGTATTTGACTGAGGCTTGACTTTTCTGGCTTCGGCTTTGATTCTTTGGCTTCTTTTTGTACTCTTCTGATTCTCGTGTCCGTGCTTGCCCGTTTTTGACTGTTTTCTTGTGATTTTTGATAAATCTGTACCTGCATACACAAAACACAAATACAAGCATAATTTTGCCATTTTTGGTTTATTTTGGGTTTAATTGGGCCTTTTTAAGCATAAATGGATATGAGAAAGAACAAAGGGAAATGGCAGCACAAGAAGAAGCATCTAATGCTGTTTTGAGAGAAGAATTTAATAATATTCAAGTTAGAATGGATGCAGATGCTTTGTTAGCTACAAGACTATAAGAAAAAGAAAGAGAACAATTTTTGGTTGATGAACTAGCTTGATTCTTAGTAGAAACCATTGTAGCAAGGAAGAAGTTTTATGCAGCCTAAAGAGCAGCAGAGATTAGAAACAGACCACCTACCAAAACTCAACTTAGAAACAAGATGATTACTTACCTAAAACATATGGGTAAATATACTCACAATCAGCTGATGACAAAGAGTTTGGAGGAGATTCAGAAGTTATACAAGAAGGAACAACAATAGATTGATGATTCTGTTCCTATGGATTCTAAAGAAGGTGGAAAGAAGGTAGAGAGCAGTAAGGAAGAAGTAGCAAGCAGTAATAAGAGACAAAGAGCAGATCCTGATGATGAAAATGTTAAGAGATAAAAGCTAGAGGATGCTATAGAGAAAGGACTCAAAGCTTATCTTTAGATAGATCCTGATGAAGATAGAGCTGTCAACTATGAGGTCTTAGCCATAAAATATCCTATAGTTGATTGGGAGTCTCAGATACTTGGAAGTAACTTGCAAGGGAATGACTTAAGCTATTGGAAGATAACTAGAGCTGATAGAAGTACTAAATTTTACAAGATATTTACAGAAATGCTTGAAGATTTTGATAGCCAAGGCTTGGTTGATTTGCATAAACTAGTAAAGGAGAGGTCTACATCAAGAGCTCTAGAAGACCATGTTTAAACTAAGTGAGGAGGATGAGGTCTGGAGAAATCAACAAGATTAGAGTTTAATAAGCTAGAAATTGTATGAGACTTGTAGAGTTCATACTTTGCTTATGGATGATACTTTGATTTGCATTAATATGTTGGTAGAGAAAAAGTACTCTCTCACTCAGAAATGCTTACAAGGATGCTGAATTGGTGATTGGAAGCTGATTTTGAGAGTGAAATGGCTTATGAACTCATCAGGTTTACAAGATCACAACTTTTGAAGTAGAAGAGTGTTTGGATACATCCTCCTAGTAATCAAGATGTAGGCAATGAAGAAACTTAATGATTAACAAGATGAATATCAAGTTTAGGGGAGGATTGTTGGGAATTAGAGGCTTCTACAACTTAATGTTGCTGGTTTAAGTTTGTGCTGCTGGTAAAGATTAGAGAAAATAGTCTAAGTCATTAGTACTGTTAGTGTAATATTTAGTGATGCCAGTATAAAGTGTTAGTACTATTAGCTTATTAGTACTGTTAGTATAATAGTTAGTACTGTTAGTTATATAGTTAGTACAACTAAAGTGATATGCATGAGATATATTAGGAATAGATATGCATTGATCACTTGACGCATTTTGTAAGCGCATTAGGGTTTCCTTAGTGTATAAAAGGAACCCTACAATATAGATAAGTAATAAGTCATTAGTTTAATATATAGTTTTCATAGCAGTCATAGTATATAGCTTCAAGGTTATCTTGTAACCTTATCACTATTCAGAGTGATCGTTGTATATTGAGGCTCAAAGTTTAGTTTATTGTTTTATTGTTCTTCTTAGTATTGCAAACTAGTTTCCGCATAGTTTGTGATATTCTAAATCTTAGTTTCTATTATAGTTGTTTTGGATTTATCAAACACAACTAAGCTTTAGCAAGCCAAGTAAGATCTATTCACAAAGGATCAATGAGTGGTATTAGAGCTTGTTAAGAAACTTTAGATAAGAAGAACTCTAACTCTACTCAAGATCTGGTAGTTAAAGAAAAGATGGAGTCATAATCAGAAACTTCCCAAACGGTGTCTAGACTAAAACTTCTAATACTCAAAACTAGGGAGTATGATCTATTGAGCATAAGGATGGAACAATACCTTACTTTCACCGATCATGCCCTTTGGGAGGTAATAGTAAATGGTGATTCAGTTTCACCAGTTGCATCAGCTAGTGTCGGTGCTGAAGGTCCTATTCCTCCTAAAATGTTTGAAGACAAGGCCAATGTTTGAAGAAGGTAATTTTGATGCTGACTTTGATGATATTGTTAATATGGTGAATGAAGCAATAAAGAATGTTGAAGGAGATACGAATGTTGAAGGAGATATAGTTAATTCTGCTACTACTAGAGTTAGTGCTGCTAGTGTTATTCCTGATGTACCTTCAAATGTTAGTACTGCTGGTCCTTCTACAAGTACTGCTGAGGATATTTTTGAAGATGAGATGATGACTATTACTGATACGCTTATGGCTATTAGGAGCACAAGACCAAGAATAACCTCAGTAATGATTCGTGATGTTGAAGAAGAACCAAGTTAAACAACAACAATTTCAAGATCTCAACCTAAGATATCTGCTAAAGATAAAGGTAAAGGTATTTTGCAAGAGCCTGAACCTGTGAAGAAGATAAAGAGAAGAGATCAGCGTGAAGATCAGATTGCTAGGGATGAAGAATTGGCTAGACAAATTATAACAACCCACAATTTTCATAAATGTAAATATCCATCTATTAAGTTAGATGATGTACAATCT
>BQNB010115172.1:1421-21611 GCA_026074375.1 Tanacetum coccineum
TCTTAAGTACTGCCAACTAGATTCCGCATAGTTGACAGTATATCAGTGTTTCATTAAGGAATATCGATCCTACAACACTGTTACTATGATAATTGTATTCGTTGTAATTATTAATATTAATGGGTGTATAATAACAATATCATAATAATTGTGTTTAAACAATTATTACACTATGACTTGTATTCAAACTGTTTATCAAACCTATGAATTTCACTCAACCTTTGTGTTGACTTTTTAGCATGTTTATCTCAGGTAATTGAGCAAGTTGCGGCACGGAGTGGCATGGACTTAAAGATGGTTGAATTGTTATCATTCAAACATAATGTTTTAGATTTTGGGACCTGCATTTTGTAAAAACTCTGATTATAATGAATAATAACTAAATTTTTCCAACAACGTCTCTTTTAAAGTTGTTTTCTATGATTATGATTGTTGTATCCATGAAGTAATACCCCAGATTATCTTCCGCTGCTATATTGTAAAAATGGGGGTGTTACATAAAGTCTACTACATCTCCGACAAACTCATAATTTTGTGGAATTTTTAGTAAACAGTTGGAAACGGAATAGGCTTAATTCTCACAATAAGCATCAAGGGTTATAGTGCGCTAGGTAATGTAACTAGTGATTTTTACAAAAGTTATGCTAAAATTTTTAATTTTGGCCGTTTTTAAGCACTTTGCATGTTATTTTGTAAAAAAGAAGACAAGTACGTTCTAATTCTCCAAGATGAGTCCTTGAGCAAAAAGGTATGTTGACTAGGGCTTTAGAATGCCCGAATAAGTTCAACACATGTCTTTTTTAGAATATACCATATCATAGTTTCAGCAAGGTCCTGCATAAAATATTAGAAGACAAGTACAAATTCTAACTCGCTATAATGGTACAAGAAAATAATTAAACATACAACTGTACAGGGATCAATACGTCGTATCCCAAACCCTAGGATACACCATATGGTTCCTATAAAAACAATTAAATATTAGAAATTAAATATTTAGTTTTAAAAACTGATAACATCCAGACACGTCTATACGTCGTATCCAGAGGGGTTCGATACGCCGTATAGAGTGTCTGGGAAGACATACTCGTGCAACAAACAATTAAAATGCGAAAACAATAAAAATGACCGGGTTGTCTCCCAGGAAGCACTTTTGTTTCAGCTGGTCTTTAAGTTTGACCTTTTTCCTTTCTGTTATGTGTCGAGCTTTATGAATTCGTTATCATACGGGTGGAAACTTCTATCGTGGTATTTTTTTAACCTATGTCTGTTGACCTTAAAGCTCGAACCGTCTTTGTCGGTGATTTCAACTGCTCCATAAGGGTACATGGTTTTAACTATAAAAGGACCGGTCCATTTTGACTTGAGTTTACATGGATGTAACTTTAAGCGAGAGTTAAACAATAAGACTTTGTCTCCATTTTTAAAGTCTTTATCTCCGCGGAGTCTAGAGTCGTGCCATTTCTTGGTTCTTTCTTTGTAGATTCGAGTATTTTTGTATGCTCCGTCTCGTAACTCTATTAATTCGTTAAGCTCCATGAAATGATTTTTTGCAGCTGCCGTGAGATCCATATTGCATTGTTTAAGTGCCCAGTATGCTTTATGTTCAATCTCTACTGGGAGATGACAAGATTTTTCGTAAACCATCCTAAATAGGGTCCATCCTGTTGGTGTCTTGTAAGCCGTTCTGAAGGCCCATAACGCATCGTTAAGTTTTTAAGACCAATTTTTGGGTTATATCTGACCGATCTCTCTAAAATGCATTTTATAGCTCTATTGGTGACTTTGGTTTGGCCATTAGTCTGAGGGTGGTATGCTGTTGATATTCTATGAGTCACCCTGTATCTAAGCAAAGCTTTTTCAAGTTGAGAGTTACAGAAATGTGTTCCCCTATCACTAATTAAGGCTTTAGGAACCCCGAATCTGGCAAATAACCCTTTTAAAAATTTTACCACTACGCGGGCATCATTTGTAGGTAGTGCTTGAGCTTCAACCCATTTAGATACGTAATCAACTGCAACTAGGATATATTTTTTACCCCTTGAATCAGGAAATGGTCCCATAAAGTCTAGTCCCCAAACGTTAAAGACCTTACATACTTGAATATTGTTTTGAGGCATCTCGTTTCGCGATGAAATATTCCCCGATTTTTGACATGCGTCGCACTTCATTACATAGTCTTTAGAATCTCTAACGATACTAGGCCAATAGAATCCCACTTCGTAAACTTTTCTACCTGTAACTGAAGCACTGTGATGTCCCCCGGTTAGACCAGAATAGCAGTGTGCCAAAATTTCAAGGATTTCACTTGCAGCGACACATCTTCTCATTACATTGTCTGTACATAATCTAAATGCATATGGTTCATCCCAAAAATAATTCTTTACTTGAGAGAAGAACCGCTTTTTCTTTTCTGGTGTCCATTCTAGAGTTACCACTTTTCCGACAATGTAATTGACATAATCAGCGTACCATGGCTCTTCGAAATTTAGCTTGACTTTCAATATCATCAAATGCTCATCGGGAAATTTGCCTTTGATTTCTTCTTTGGTCAATTCCCCTATATTTGGATTCTCGAGTCTTGATAGGTGATCAACAGCCAAGTTTTCTGCCCCTTTTTATCTTTCATCTTGATATTGAATCCTTGAAGAAGCAGAACCCATCTGATAAGCCTTGGTTTGGCATCCTGTTTGCTGAACAAGTACTTTAAATCAGAAAGATCAGTGTAAACTACAGTTTTTGATAGAATGAGATAAGGGCGGAATTTGTCAAAGGAGAAAACAACTGCTAGAAGTTCCTTTTCAGTGGTGGTGTAATGTGCTTGGGCATCATTTAGGGTTTTGCTAGCATAATAGATAGGTTTGAATTTCCCGTCTATTCTTTGTCCTAAGACTACCCCTACTGAAAAATCACTGGCGTCGCACATTAATTCAAAAGGCATACTTCAGTCTGGAGATATTATGATAAGCGCGGTGGTCAACTTTTCTTTTAGTTTATAAAATGCTTTTTTACAATCTTCGAAAAAATCAAATTTAGTGTCTTTCATTAAAAGTTGAGTCATTGGTTTGGAAATCATGGAAAAATCTGTTATGAATCTGCGATAAAACCCATCGTGCCCCAAGAAACTTCTAACGTCCTTCACATTTATGGGATAAGGTAATTTAGCAATTACATCAATTTTAGCTTTGTCAACCTCGATTGCTTTCCCAGATATTTTATGCCCCAAAACAATACCTTCTTTTACCATAAAATGACATTTTTCCTAATTTAGTACAAGGTTGGTCTCTTCACATCTACCAAGCATTTTATCTAAATTATTAAGACATTGGTCAAAAGAATTACCGAACACTAAGAAATCGTCCATAAAAACCTCCATGAAATCTTCTACCATGTCATGAAATATTGCCGTCATGCACCTTTAAAAAGTTGTCGGGGAGTTGCATAGTCCGAACGGCATCTTCCTGTAGGCAAAAGTCCCATAAGGATAAGTAAAAGTTGTCTTCTCTTGGTCTTCTGGCGCGATAGGGATTTGGAAGAACCCTGAAAACCCATCAAGAAAACAATAATACTCATTCCCAGATAATTGTTCTAGCATCTGATCAATAAAAGGGAGGGGAAAATGGTCCTTTCATGTTGCGTCATTTAATTTGCGATAATCTATGCACACGCGCCATCTTGTTACTGTACGAGATGGTATTAACTCGTTGTTGTCATTTAACACTACGGTCATTCCTCCCTTATTAGGGACGACGTGAATGGGGCTTACCCAAGGACTATCTGAGATCGGATAAATTAGTCCTGAATCAAGCAGCTTGACGATCTCGTTTTTAACCACATCTTGGACTTTCAGATTTAAACGTCTCTGAGGTTGGATAACAGGCTTGAAGATTTCCTCCATTAGGATTTTGTTAGTGTAAAATGACGGACTTATTCCCTTAATGTCTGACATCTTCCAAGCGATTGCTCCCTTTCGTCTCTCTAGAACCCGTAAAAGTAAAAAAAATTTCTTTCTCTGTTAGTTTAGACGAAACAATTACTGGACAAGATTTATCTCCTTTCAAGTAAGCGTACTCTAAGTGAGAAGGCAGGTCTTTGAGTTCTGGTCTTTTTTTGTCAATTTCAATTGCACTAGCGGAATAGAGATGCTCATTTTGCGTTCTGTTATGTCCATGTGTTTCCTGTGAATACGGCGTATTAATAGGTTCAATACGCCGTATTGGTGTCTCAGAGTCTGAATCACACTTTTCAGAATCATGTTGACTAATGTCTTCTTCCAGGTTTTCATTAAGTCGGTCATTTTCCAGTAGTTCTTGGGTTGCAGATTGTATGACCGTGTCTAGATCGTCGATTCAGTAACATTCATCGTCCTCAGTACGAGGTTTTTTCATTGATTGGTCGACGTCAAAAATCACCTCCTCGCTTCCTACCCTGAGTGTTATCTTTTTTTAAATACATCTATCATAGCTCGGGCAGTTGCTAGAAATGGTCTTCCTAAGATTATCGGAATTCTAGAGTCTTCCCGCATGTCTAGGATAACAGAATCAATAGGGAGGACGAATTTATTGATCTTTATGAGTACGTCTTCTGCTATTCCCTGCGGGTACTCGATGGATCTGTCTGCTAGTTCCAAGCTCATTCTTGTTGGTTTTGGTTCCCCTAGGCCTAGTTTTTCATACATCATGTAAGACATTAGGCTTATACTAGCTCCTAAGTCTGCTAAAGCATTATCAATATGTAAATGTCCAATATCGCATAGAATAGTAAAGATTCCTAGGTCTTTTTCTTTAGATAGGAGTTTATTTAACAGGACCGCAGAGCATCTTTCATTCATTGTTACGGTGCATGCCTCCTCTAATCTTGTTTTGTTTGATAGTAGACCCTTTAGAAACTTAGCGTACTTTGGCATTTATGCAAGAGCTTCGGTAAAGGGGATGTTTATATGGAGTTGTTTGAGATTTTCTAGGAATTTTCTTTGTTGGGCTTCCTCTTTTTCCTTTATCAACCTGTGGGGAAAAGGTATTGATGATGGTTGCAATTCGATAGTTCGTTCTTGGTTTTTTATTGGTTCGGTGTTGGTGGGGATTTTATCTGGTGTTGTTGGTTCGTCGTGAATGGGTAACGGGTGTTTATTGGTATTATTGTTGTCGCCAATGGGTTTGGTTGTAGATTTTCCTCCTCTAATGGTTACTCCTTTGGCCTCATATCCTACCATTTGGGCTTTATTGATTGCCCTCGACAACCCGTATATTTCGAATTCAAGTTCGCTTAGCGAGTTGTTTCTTTCTTTAAAGAGGAGCTCGTTGGTCGTTCTGAATTCTCTAATGAATGCCTCCATTTCCTCTTGTTCTCGTTTTCCTTCTTTAATAAATTTATTAACTATTTCTTCCATTATTAATTCTCTTTTAGGGTAGGAAAACTGGAATGGGTCGATCAATGTCCCTGTCATGAAAGACATAATTCAAAGTAAAGCTATTCTAATGGCATTAAAAATTTACAGGAACTTAAGCGAACTGCTGTCGATACGCCAATATGGATGAATGAATACATCGTATGGTCAGCAGGAACTCGATACGCTGTATCAGAAGAGGGTACGCCGTATTCAATTAGATGAATACGCCGTATAACATACCAGAATGGGCTATTAAGAAAATAATTAAATGCGGGAATTTAAACAAACAATTTAAACACACAATGCGAATAAATACAAACAGAATTTAAATAATTAGATTACTCTAAACTAAACTAATTAATGGTTAGAAATACTAATAAGAATAAGGTTTAATTAATTCACTCCCCGGCAGCGGCGCCAAAAACTTGATGTGCTGTCGTGCAGGGTCAATTATTTGATTATCAAGTTTTAAATTTATATTTAGCCGACAAACCTAAAACAACACTTTAACTAGCAGTGTACCCGGTTAAGATGGAGTTCGCGGTAAGTAGGGTGTCGAACACTAAGAGTGGAACATTAATCCTATATTCTATCAGTATTTTAATTAGTCTATTTACTAGTTAAACCTATGCTATATACGTTGTCTAATGATATGGGGGTTTTTAGCCTGAGAGACTGGCACATGTTTGGTGGAAACAAATATCAATTCAATACACAATAAACACAAAAGAAGAAATTCAGAAGATAGAAAAATGACACAAGCCAAATGATAGAAAACTGTATTAGCCATATTAAATCCGGTTCAATGCTGGTTTGTTTATTTTAGTGCAATGATTTACTTATCTCAAAGCAGCATATCATTCTTAATACTTAGGCGGGTCATCATCCTAAGACCTAGAAACAATTAATCCTGTCATAATTAACGCGTTCGACATTAAAGATCCTTTAGTTTAAGTATTAATTCTATCTTAGGGAAAATCCAAAGCTAGCGGTGATCCTGTTAAAACCCTAGCCCAACGGGACTTTACCTACTTATTGTTTGACGGTGTTTTATATACTGGTAGTCCACTATTCAAATCTTTATGAGTTAATTAAGAGCATGATTGCTGAAACATAAACTGGTCACCTACCGGTCCAACTAAGCTCATAATTCAAAGACAAAGACAACATTATTTGTGATACTATTGGTCCAGTAATATAAAACACGATATGGAGAGCTATCCCGGTATCTAGATTACTTTTTAGGTATCACTAGACCCAGTTGAATGATAGGTCACATATTCAAACACATAAACAAGTATGAGGTGATAAACATAATTAAACAATCAATGATTAATTAAGAAATCGATTTTAAAACAAATCAAACATTGAACTTTCATTAAGATGGCTAATACCCGAGGGTATTAGCCCACAACCATTATAATTATACAAGCGTAATCAAACAATGAAAATCGAACGATTAAGAGAGTAAAAATTACACGATGTCTTCTATGGATTCGTGATCAATGCTTGACCTTGGTGGCTGATCTTCTCTTCTAAAATTTGTCTTTAATGAGTATGGTATAAAGAATATGATATTGCACACTGAAAACTCATTTTTGAGTCTTCTATTTATAGGGTCTGAAAAAGACTCGATACGCCGTATCTGGCAAGGTCGATACGGCATATTGGGTTGGATTCCTTGGAGTGCGTGCTACGTTCGTAATAAATCAGTGATATCATTCCCAATTTACTTGATTTACTATATCTTCGAATAGTTATCTTCATGGATATGACGTATGTTGATAGGAGGGATACGCCGTATTGGGAGTTGGTCAAACGCGTTTTCTTGTGAAGTCTTGGTGCTGATATGCCATATCTCTTTTGTTGGATACGACGTATTGGTCAGAAATCAACAATCTTCAAATATCTTCGTTTTAGCTCTAATTTATGCGCCTTTTAGCTTCTCTTCACAAAACACTCATGAATTACTACATTTATCAAAAGCCCGATTGTGGGCTTGTGGTCCATTAGGGTTAGGTTTGATGTTGCTTATTTACAAAGCTATCTATTTATTATGAATAGATATGCCATCTCTTATGTAATTGATTCAATCAATACAATATCTATCACATTACACTCGCCAAACTCATATGTTATTCACAAAGGATGCATATTTTGAATATTTACTTTTGGATCCTTAGTCATGAGTAAGATATTGAAAATGGTTAAATAAGTCATCCTTAGACTTGAGATACAAACAAGTTATGCATGTGTGGATATCACTTTTTAATTATAAGTCAAACGCTAACCTGAAAATGGTAGTTATAAGGGTTAATATATACGAAGGTTACTAAAGTTTACAAAAATGTTCGCCTAAGTAACTAGAGTTTTATTTTGTTTACTTGGGTTACTACAAGTATGAAACATGACTTTGAGGTTACTAAAGTTATGAAAATATACGTAAACATCACTTAACCTGTAAAAACGCAACATTTATGTTATTTAACTTATCAAAAAATATATATTCAAGTTACTCGAATAACACTGAAATTATAGTGAGGTATGCTTCTTATAAGTTTAGTAACCCTAGTAAACAAAATAAAACTCTAGTTACTTAGACGAACATTTTGGTAAACTTTAGTAACCTCCGTATATATTAACCCTAGTTATAAAGGCTATTTTTGGAAGTGATGTGAAGCAACATCCACAACACTTGTAGTCAATAAAGAATTTGTTCCTCCAATAGTCTAATTGCAGAATGATACCATTGCGCCTCTCCAAAATTAATCGGATAATTATATGGTCGTACCCAAAGGGTAATTCAAGATGATTCTTGATTACATTTGGTATATATGAATTAACTTCTATAATGAGAAACTAAATAATTAAACTATATGGAATGAGTTAAAATCCATATCCATGGTTTAACGGTATCTGTAATAAAGGGATGATAATGGCAAGTAATACATAACCATTATACTGGGAGTGTTCTTGAAACTTCATCTTAGGTACTTCTAGGTTTAAAAACAAATGTGAGTGTTGCGTTGTTAGTATAAATGGAATCAGCAACTCCAACTCCCAAGTGGGAGCTGTTGGAATATGCTAGTTGGATTCGCATGTTATGCGACTAGAAGTACGTGAGCCTATTGGGGGCACACACGTTAAGCCACGAAGAGTACGTTTATTTTAAATATACTTCACGTAATATATTTAAATATTCGTCAGTTTCCATAATTAGTTTATAACTAATTTAACAGATATTTAAATGTAAACCAAGGGGCTAAAATTTACAAAACCTGAACCCTAAGGGGTGCCTTGTATTGACCGGCCCTATAGGTTTCTAGATGGGGTGTTTGGTTTAATTTTAGAGATAAGGAAGGAAGATGTTTTATGATAAGAATAGAATTAAGAGGTTTCCTACTTTGTGCAGGATTAGGGTTAGGTGCCTATATAAACACCCACCCTATACCTCATAATTCATTCATTCACAAAAACCCTAAAACCTAAAAGAGTTTTGGTTCACTCCTGTTAGGAATTAAACTCATTAGACTTAGTACTGCCTAGTCAAATTGTTAGTACTACTTAAGTCATAACTGACAGTATAAACCAGTTAGTACTGCTAGAAGAATGTTAGTACTGCTAAGTATAAGTTAGTATTGCTAGTACTAAACTTAACACTGCTGAAGGGATTTACACTGATGATAAAGACTAAAGACCGCATGAAGATAAAGACGTGTGAAGAGATAAAAGCGTATTTTGTGATATGTATGGAATGATTTAATGTATATCCTATATAATTAGAAGATATGTTGATATCTTATAGAAGTTTAGAAGATTTGTAGTTATCTGGTAAAGGACTCCTTGGTGTATAAAAGGAGATCATAGGTTATGGTTGTAAACACATCAATCAGTCTTTCATTGTAGCTTTAAGGTTGTAAACCCTAGTACTAGATAGAGTACTCGTATTATTTATCATAATAACATTGAAGCTTTTTGGTTATATTCATTGTTCATTCATTCTACTGCATCATAGTTTACTATTACATTCATATTCTTCTAAGTACTAAAGAGTAGATTCCGCATACTCTTAGTATCAACAAAGTTTCTAGCATAGTTGTCTTGAATCTATTCAATACAACTAACCCTTTAACAAGGTTTGCAAGATCAAGTTAGGATCAACAAGTGGTATTAGAGCCTTGTGTTCTGAAACTTTGATCTAGAAGTTATGGAATTTGAATCTGCACAGAGTAACACTACTGCTAAGCTACCCATACTCAAACTAGGTGAGTATGAGATGTGAGTGATAAGAATCAAGCAATACTTCTAGGTACAAGATTATGCTCTATGAGAGGTCATAGAGAATGGTAACTCATGGGCATCTGTACCACAAACAGCACAAGAGAATGGTACCTCTGTTACAAAGATGTCAGTACCTGTAATAGCTAAAGAAAAGACTAACAAGAAGAATGATGTGAAGGCTAGAAGCTTGCTACTCATGGCTCTTCCCAATGAACATCAACTTACCTTCAGTCAATACAGTGATGCTAAGACAATGTTTGCTGCTATCGAAACACGATTTAGAGGTAATGAAGCCACTAAGAAAACACAGAAGACACTATTGAAGCAACAATATGAAAATTTTAGTGCATCAAGCACAAAGTCTCTTGACTCTATCTTTAACAGGCTCCAGAAGATTGTTAGTAGGCTTGCAATTTTAGGTGTGGTCATCACTCAAGAAGGCTTAAATTCAAAATTTCTGAGAAGCTTGCCTCCTGAGTGGAATACTCATATTGCAGTCTGAATGAATAAGGCTGATATTGAAACAATGAGCATTGATGATTTGTACAAAAACTTCAAAATTGTTGAACAAGATGTAAAGAAATCTATTGGTGCAAGTAGTGGTGCTCAAATCTTAGCCTTTATGACTGCTCCAAGCACTAGCAGTACTAATGATGTTAATACTGCTAATCCTGCATATGAAGTTAGTACTGTTAGCTCTAATATAAACATTGCTTGTCCTTAAGTTAGTACTGCTAACTTTAGTGATAATACTATGTATGCTTTCATGGTTGAGAATCCTAATGGTTCTAATCTCCTACAGCAGGACTTAGAGCAAATTTATGAAGATGATATGGAAGTAATGGATTTGAAGTGACAGCTCTCTCTGCTAAGTATGAGGGAAAAAGGTACTTTCAGAGAATAGGAAAGAAAATTTTCATTAATGCTAATGATATTGCTGGGTATGATAAAACCAAAGTAGAGTGTTTCAACTATCATAAGATGGGACACTTTGCCAGGGAATGTAGAGCACCAAGGAGTAAAGAGGGTCGGTTCAAATATCAAGACAACACTAGGAAGCAAGGAAACAATGAAGACACATCTTTAAAGGCAATGTTGGCTATAAATGGTGTAGGTTTTAACTGGAGTGATATGACAGAAGAACAGGTTCAGACAAATATGGCTCTAATGGCGTTTTCAGACTCTGAGGTATACAATGATAAAACTTGCACTAAAACTTATCTGAAAAACTATAAAACTCTTAAGAAATAGTGTGATGATTTGATTGTTAAGCTTAATCAAACTAAATTTATAGCAGGTACTTATAAAAGGGGTTTAGCAACTGTAAAAGATCAACTTATCACATATAGAAAGAATGAGGTTCTTTTTAGTAAAGAAGTTGCAGTTCTTAAAAGGGAAGTAGCTTGCAAAAACTATGAAATAAATGTGCTTAAAAGTAAGTTTGAAAAAGTTAAGCAAGAAAAAGAGGGCATTGAATTTAAAATTGAGAAATTTGATAATGCCTCAAAGAGCCAAAACAAGTTGTTAGAGAGTCAGATAACTGATAAAAGTAAAATGGGTTTGGGGTATAATGTTGTTCCTCCACCCCATCATTTAATCTATAATCGACCTAAAAACTTGATTTATCTTATTATGGTCTTGATGAATTCAAAGACCCTGAATTCAAAAGTTATGGTTTTGAGGATAGTAAGCAAGAGTCTAACATTAAATCTGTTGGTGCAAGTAGTGGTGCTCAAATCTTAGCCTTTATGATGCTCCAAGCACTAGCAGTACTAATGATGTTAATACTGCTAATCCTGCATATGTGTGTTTTTTTTTTGTCTACGTACAAAAAAAACAAAAAATTGTAAAATATAATTCTTCAGAATAAGGAAAAAATCTCATAAGCCCTTATTTTTTTTATTATATTTGTAGTGGCTGTTAGCTACTAATATAAAACATTGTTTTTTTTTTTTTTTTACTTGTCCTTTAGTTAGTACTGCTAACTAGTGATAATATATGTATGCTTTCATGGTTGAAGGATCCTAATGGTTCTAATCTCTACAGCAGGGACTAAGAGCATATTTATGAAGGATGATTAATTGGAAGTAATGGATTTGAAGTGACAGCTCTCTCTGCTAAGTATGAGGGAAAAAGGTACTTTCAGAGAATAGGAAAGAAAATTTTCATTAATGCTAATGATATTGCTGGGTATGATAAAACCAAAGTAGAGTGTTTCAACTATCATAAGATGGGACACTTTGCCAGGGAATGTAGAGCACCAAGGAGTAAAGAGGGTCGGTGTGTCGGTTCCTTTCGGTTTCGGTTGGGTTCGGTTCAAATATCAAGACAAACACTAGGAAGCAAGGCTTCTGTACTCCTAATCCTCAACTGTCAACAAAATAATAATTAATCAAAACAATGAAGCACATCTTAAAGGCAATGTTGGCTATATAAAAAATGGTTTTTTGTAGGTTTTAACTGGAGTGATATGACAGAAGAACAGGTTCAGACAAATATGGCTCTAATGGCGTTTTCAGCTCTGAGGTATCAATGATAAACTCTTGGCACTAAAACTTATCTGAAAAACTAATAAGCTCTTAAGGAAATAGTTTGATGAATTAGATTGTTAAGCTTAATCAAAACTAAATTTATTAGCATGGGGTACTTATAAAAGGGGTTTAGAACTGTAAAGATCAACTTATCACATATAGAAAGAATGGAGTGTTTCTTTTTAGTAAGAGGAAGTTGCAGTTCTTAAGTAGGGAAGGGAGAGGTAGTTGCAAAAACTATGAAAATTAATGTGCTTTAAAAGTAGTTTGAAAAGTTAGCTGAGAAAAAGAGGGCATTGAATTTAAAATGAGAAATTTGATAATGCCTCAAAGAGCCAAAACAAGTTGTTAGAGAGTCAGATAACTGATAAAAGTAAAATGGGTTTGGGGTATAATGTTGTTCCTCCACCCCATCATTTAATCTATAATCGACCTAAAAACTTGATTTATCTTATTATGGTCTTGATGAATTCAAAGACCCTGAATTCAAAAGTTATGGTTTTGAGGATAGTAAGCAAGAGTCTAACATTGTTTGTGATAAAAAATCAAATGATTCTAAGGAAAATTCTGATGACTCTTTGGTAAAAGAACAAGTATCAGAAGACACAAGTAGCCTTGTTGAGTCTTCACTTAATGTTGATAAAGAAACTGTTTTTCTTGTTGATAAAAAGATAGAGTTTGTCAAACTTAAAAATCATGAAAAACCAGCTAAAAAGTCAGTTAGGTATGTTGAGATTTATAGATCACAAAGTGCTAGGGGAAATCAAAGAAACTAGAATGGACAGAAGTCCAATCAACTAGGAAGTGATTTTGTGATGTATAACAAAGCTTTCTTCATTCGTGAGAGTTTTGATCATGTGCAGGCTCGTTGTAAATACCATTAAAGGGAAGGGATGGTATATGGGAATAATTATAACATGGTGAACTACAACTATACTACCAACATGACTCACCCTAATGCTCAAAGGAACATGGTTCCAAGAGCATTTTTAATGAAAACTAGCCTAAAACCATTTAATACTGCCAGGACAGTTAATACTGCTCATCCTAAATCTATAGTTTTTAGTGCTAAACCAATGTCATGTTTTTCAAAATCAGCACAATCAACTGTAAAAAGGCCTTATCAATCAAAAATAGTATTACCTAACAAAAAGTTTACCCAAAAAAATAATACTGTCAAGGCAAAAGCAGTTAATACTGCTAGGCTAAAAGCAGTTAATACTGCTAGGCTACATTTAGCAGTTGTTAATGTTGTTAGGGTTAATCAGGAAAATGCTATTAAGGCCTCAACATGTTGGGTTTGGAGGCCTAACAAACTTGATAGTGCATCAATCACTTTGAAGTAACACAACTACATTGATGCACGAGGCAGATCCAAATCAGTAATGGCTTGGGTCCCCAAAGGAAACTAATTTCCTTATTTTTATGTGCAAGGCAAGCCACAACATGATGATACAAGATTTATTGACAGTGGATGCTCAAGGCACATGACTAGGAACATAGCTTATCTCTCAGATTTCAAGGAATTTGATGGAGGTTATGTTACATTTTAGGGGAGGAGCATATGGTGGTAATATTTCTGGTAAAGGAACACTTAAAACTGATAGCCTTGATTTTGAAGATGTATACTTTGGATTGTGTATTTTGGCTATGGACTAACACTTGCAGGCTAAGCATATTGAGTACCTGATGTTGAAAGCTTCACATCTGAAGTCTTGTTTGAGGGGAGGCTACTTATGTCAATATGCAGTCAAGCATGGATGGAAGCACATGCAACATCAAAAATGTGTTAAAAAGAATAAAAAACATCTAGGCATGTCAAAAGAGGTTGGGACACTAAGATACCTCAGTCTAGTGGTCCCCTTGTAAAGGTTGGTGATGAGGCTGTCCATAAGGAGTTGGGTGACAGAATGGAAAGGGCTGCCACTACTGCTTCTAGCTTAGAAGCAGAGCAGGACAGTGGTAACATTAATAGGACCTAATCTATCGCAATACTTAATGAGCCAAGTCCTTAGGGAACTGGTTTAGGTGGTGGTCCCAGGTGCCAAGATACCATATTAGGGGTGTAGATGCTCAAACTAGGTTTAAGACTACATCTAAATAGTCTAATAATCTACCTCTCTCAAGAGTTAAAATACTTAGAAGTGGGGAGGACAGTATGAAATTTATGGAATTAATGGCACATTGTAAAAAACTGTCTGAATTGGTAAGAAAAAGAAAAGAGAGATACAGTGAGATGAAAAACAGACAGAGAGTTGTGTGATAAAAACAAAAAGAGTGAATTGGTGAGCAAAAAGAATTGAGAGATAATGTGAGCATAAAAACAGAAAGAGAGACTGTGGGTGCCAAGATTTGGTGATGGAAATGATTTTTGAATGAAATTGAGGTTAAAACTGCTATCTCAAAGTTAGTACTGTTGGGCATTACTTAGTACTACTGGGCATTACTTTGTACTGATGAACATGTTTTAGTACTGCTGAGCTTAAAGTTAGCACTGTTAGGCTAAAATTAGTACTGCTGGATGACCGTTAGTACTATTTGAGCCATAATAAAATTTCCTTTACTAATTCTAGCCGTTGAGATATTTCCGCCAACTATCTAGCCTATAGGGTTTGACTAATTGTAGAATTCATGATCTTTCTATAAATTAGTAAGATTTCTTCAAGATAAGAACAAAATTCTTTCAGTCGGTCAAATCACAACCCTAAGTGTTCTCTATATTATCTCAATTAACCTTGCCAAGCTTACATACTCTCATCCACGACCTCATCCCAGAACTTTAATCGTATTTTTCTCTCATCAAATGGCAAATTTAGAGTTTTGCGACAAACACAACATGGTGGCCTACTTACAGAAGCCAGAGGGAAGTGAAGCCTTTCATCAAATTGTGGATTTTCTAAATTCTAGTCACATCAAGTATGCCCTTATTGAGAATCCCAAGATATATATTTCCTTAATCCAACAGTTTTGGGGAACAGCTACTGCTAGAACAACTGATGATGGAGAAGTGGAAATAACTGCTAGCATTGATGGGCAAGTTAAGACTCTCACTGAAGCATCTCTAAGAAGACACCTCAAGTTGGAAGACTCTGATGGTATTACTTCTTTAGCAAATATAAATACTTTTGAGCAACTTGCTCTTATGGGGTATGTGTCTGATTCTGCTAGACTTACTTTTCAAAAGGGATACTTTTCTCCTCAGTGGAGGTTTTTCATTCATACAATCTTTCACTATTTTAGTCCAAAGGCAATAGCTTAGGAGCAATTTAGTAGCAATATATCAACTGCTATAATTTTCCTGGCCACAAACAGGACTTTCAACTTTTCTAAAATGATTTTTGAGGGCATGGTAAAAAATTTGGATAGTAGGTCTAAATTCTTGATGTATCCTAGATTCATTCAAATCTGTTTAAACAAACAAAAGAGAATTCTTCAACCTCACACCAGAACTTATCCTACTCCTACCCTTACACAAAAATTGTTTAGCAACATGAAAAGGGTTTCTAAGGGTAATTTTGGGGTAGACTTTCCTCTATTTCCTACAATGATCACTACACCTGAGTCCTCTCCTTCCAAAATAACATCTTCACCATCCTTATCTCCCCAAACACATCAATCATCACCACTTAGGGATATAACCAGATAGGCAGCTGAGATTCCTCAGTCTTAGTATCCTACTCAAACCCAAGTAGCAGATGAGGCTACATTCACAAGTGTGGATGTTGATGCTGGAGGGGCTGCCACTACTGACATTGGCTTAGATGCAGGTTAGGGCAGTGGTACCATACATAAGACCCCTACCAGGCCCCATGATTCACCTCTCCTAAGAGTTCACACACTTGGAAGTGATGAGGGCAGTCTACAACAAAATGAATTGATGGATTTGGTTACCAAGTTAACTGATAAAGTTGAAGTTTTGGAGAATGACATGCAGCAGACAAAGAAGGTTTATAGTTCTGCTCTTACAAAACTCATCTTAAGAGTGAAAAAGTTAGAGAAGAAAGTCAAGACAAACAAAGCTAGGAGAAGGGTCAGGATAGTTATTTCAGAGGATGAAGATGCTAAAGAGTATTCTTCCAAACAGGGGAGGAAGATCTCTGATATTGATAAAGATTCTACAATCTCATTAGTACAACCTGAGCAAGACATGGAAGATGATTTTGATGTTAGTACTGCTAAAAGATTTACTACTGCAAGTATACCTATTACCACTGCTAGTGCTTTTATTAGTACTGCTAGTGCGACTCCTAAAGTTAGTACTGCTACTGAAAATTTAGTGTACATCAGAAGGAGTGCAGAAAAGAGAAAAGATAAAGGAAAAGCTATTATGAAAGAAGATGAATCTGTTCAGAAGAAGTCAAAGAAGCAACTAGAGCAAAAAAGACTTGGACATGAAGAAGCTATTAGATTGCAAGAACAGATTAATGAAGAAGAAAGACAAAGGATTGCTAGGGATGCAGAAATAGCTAAACAGTTACAAGAAGAATTTAATAGAGTAAGACAAGAACAAGAAGTTGTAGCTGAAGCCGATCAAGCCCATGATATTGATTGGAGTGATCCTACAGTGATAAGATATCATGCACTTCAAAATAGATCTTTCTCTAAAGCCGAAGTAAGGAAGAATATGTGTATATATTTGAAGAATCAAGGAGGATACAAGCTAAGTCATTTCAAGGGAATGAGTTATGAAGATATTAGACTTATATTTGAAAGAGTATGGGATCAAAATAATGCTTTTGTTCCTAAGGATTCTGAGATTGAAAAGGAAGTAATGAAGAGACCTGGATTTAATTTTCAACAAAAGTCTAGTAAAAAGAGATCAAGAGAAGATTCTAATGAAGACAATGCCAAGAAACATAAACTAGAGGATGATGCTGAGAAGAAAGAGCTTAGAGATAGTATGGATGTAGTTCTAAGGGATGATATTGCTATTGATGCTGAGTCTTTTGCTACTAAATACCCAATAGTTGATTGGAAGACACATGTTTTGACAGAAAATATGATGTATTATCAAATCATCAGAGGAGATAGAAGTTCTAAAAATTACAAAATATTTAGTGAAATGCTTGATGATTTTGATAGGCAAGATGTCTTGGATCTACACAGACTGGTACAAGAAAGGTATGATACAACAAGTCTAGAAGGATATGACTTGTTACTTTGGGGAGATCTGAAGATTTTATTTGAGCCTAATGAAGATGATGAAATATGGAAGAATCAACATGATTACAACTTGATAAGCTGGAGATTATTTGACTCATGTGGAATTCATATGTTGCTGATGCATACTGGAATTACTATTCATGTGATGATAGAAAAGAAATATCCTCTTACTCAAGAAATGCTTTTAAGGATGTTAAGTAGAAGACTAGAGGTTGATCAAGAAAGTGAAATGGCATTTGAACTTCTCAGGTTTATAAGGTCTCAACTTCAGAAGTAGAAGAATGTTTTGAAGAATCCTCTCAGAAAGGTTAATTCAAGAAACTTGATGATTTAAAGGTAAGTCACAAGTTTAAAGGAGGATTGTTGGGAATTAAACTCATTAGACTTAGTACTGCCTAGTCAAAGTGTTAGTACTGCTTAAGTCATAACTGACAATATAAACCAGTTAGTACTGCTAGAAGAATGTTAGTACTGCTAGGTATAAGTTAGTACCACTAGTACTAAACTTAACACTGCTGAAGGGATTTACACTGCTGATCAAGACTGAAGACTGCATGAAGATAAAGACGTGTGAAGAGATAAAAGCGTGTTTTATGATATGTATGGAATGATTTAATGTATATCCTATATAATTAGAAGATATGTTGACATCTTATAGAAGTTTAGAAGATTTGTACTTATCTTGTAAAGGACTCCTTGGTGTATAAAAGGAGATCCTAGGTTATGGTTGTAAACACATCAATCAGTTTTCATTGTAGCTTCAAGGTTGTAAACCCTAGTACTAGACAGAGTACTCGTATTATTTATCATAATAATATTGAAGCTTTTTGGTTATATTCATTGTTCATTCATTCTACTGCATCACAGTTTACTATTACATTCATATTCTTCTAAGTACTAAAGAGTAGATTCCGCATACTCTTAGTATCAACAAAGTTTCTAGCATAGTTGTCTTGAATCTATTCAATACAACTAACCCTTTAACAAGGTTTGCAAGATCAAGTTGGGATCAACAACTCCCCTCCTTAAATTTGTCGATCCAAAACCTTTAAAGGTTTTTGGTTCCTTCTCCTTCCCTACCGAATTCGGTTAAACCTTAAAAGGGTTTTTCGGTTTTCTTGCTTTCCTTGAGATTTTTTGATAGAACTAAAACATGTGATAGTTCTTGGAATCGTTTAAGCTCAGATTGTTTAGATCTTTATATCTAGGATTAAAAATAACATTAAACATAACATATGTATAGCGGAATTAACATAAGAACAATGATATTGTAACAAGATTTCTTCATTATCACTCCAAGCCCCAATTATATTTGATCAGAATATAACAGTTACAACTAATCTATAATAAGATCAAGTTACCTTGACCTTGAGGCTACACCACACAAACTATATACGTCTACATCTCTTGGGATGCACACACACGTTTTTTCTTTTCTGTGTACACTAAACTACATGCCCAAACCTCCTTTTATAACATAAGGAGTCCAAGACTTACAAAGGAAGATAAACATTAGACAACTAAATCTTTTAAACATTTAGGAATATCTTCTGTTATCTTTATCTTCTTAAGGAGATCTTCTAGTATCTTTAAAATCTTCCATCTTTTGAAGAATTCCTCCTTTGTCTTTTAAGTCCTTCATCTTTCATATGTTTTGTCTTATCAACTTAAATATAATTCCCAACAATCTTCCCCTAGTTGATAATGACAAAACCAAAATAAGCACGAGCTTCTTCCCCTGAAGCTAATATATATGAAAGAATAGAACTATACCACCAAGGATCTACAAGTTGCAAATCATCTTTGTAACGCCTTTTCCCCTTTTTGTCATAATCAAATAGGGGACTAAATTATGCAACTTTGATTTTGACAACCACAAACCACTATCACACTTCTAATCCAGCCTTCCAACAACTCAAATTACCCTCTATGATGCGCCTTAAGATAAATGAACTTGAGCAGTAGAAATTTAAATTAGCAGTAGTAATAATGACTTACAGTAGTAAAAACCTTCATCTCATGTGGTGCATGTAAATGGTTAAACATTTTAACAATAAGCTTCCCCTGAAACCCATATGTTAACCATTTCGTGAATCTTTAATTCTATAGGCTCTATGTAATGATTACTGATGAAGAAAACTAAGTATAACGAACTTGATGCTGAAGTAGAATAACCCAAACTTGTGTCTTATATCTTGTACTATCCATGTGATGTCAAACTTATAAATAAATCTGTGAAATATAAGTAGATCACAATCTCTTGATAAAAATCCTCATAACCAAAGTGATAGCAAATGTGAGCATTGAGCACCATAAGTTTGTAAATCATACACTTTTGCTAGATTCATCAAGTCTTCGTCACAACATTGAAAGAACGAACAAGTTATCTCTAAACCTTGTTGCTCCGTTTAAGATATGATAAAACACAAACATGTGAAACTCCACTTCAACTCTAAATAAACGATAATTAATCATCTTCGTAACCAATTATATAAATAAATATGAGCCTTTAAACCTTGAGTTTTTGTGTTGTCTGATATCTCTTACATCTGGCAGTATTAACTTCCATTGCCAGCAGTATTAAGAATACAAGCAGCAATACTAACATTCAATCCCGAGCAGTACTAAGTTGATAACACTAGCAGTACTAATTCATAGCCAACAGTACTAACTCGTGTTAAAACCATTGGCAAAACTAAGTGATATTAGAAATCAAGCAGTAGTAACCACGCTATCCCAAGCAGTAGTATCCATCTTACTACTGTTTTCACATAGATCGAACCAAGTAGTATTAACCAACTGCTCTTAAACGCTAGCAGTACGAAT
>BQNB010115173.1:0-18216 GCA_026074375.1 Tanacetum coccineum
TTTACTTTCTATGCTTAAATCTGCTTAATTGCTTATAATAGTTGCTTATTTGTTCTTAAATATCTTTAATATTGCTTATTAGATTAGTTAGATCATCTGTTTTTGATTAGGTAGTTAAAAATCTTAAGTTTTCATTTTTGTCATTATTAATCCATAAAAAAAACCAAAAATATTAGTTAATTAAGTATAGATCTAGGAATTTGCTTATTCAAGTTGTTAGATTATGTTTATTAAGTTTGTTATAAGCTTATAGTTAACTGGTTATCAAGTTCTAATCATTAGTCCTCATTTAAAAGCTTTTTGCAAATCTGTCATTTCAGTTAAGGGGTGTTTGGCATAAGCCATTTTGACCATTAAAAGTCAATAAAATTTGTGCAAAACACTTGAGTCAGCTGAGTTTTTACAAATTAACAAGTTTTAAAAAGTTTTCAATAGTTAGTTTGAAGTTTAAATGAATTTATGGCCTATTTTCCTTCTTCCTGCACCAGGGCACTTCTTAAATTAAGTTAGGTTTGCTTATTCTTGTTCTAGGCCATTTAGGCGTTGTGAGTGCTCTAATTTAGTTTTAACACATTCAATTGAGTGTGTTTAAGGTAGCTTTGTCCATAAGTTTGCCTGTACTTTGGCATTTGTGGGTTGCCAAGTGCATCAGCAGCACCTTCAAGTGAAGGTACTGCTGATTTTAAGCTTAAATTTAGACTTGTCATTATAGGATTTAGGGGCTTAGATTTAGCTATAAGTTAGTTTTCATATTTCTTAAGTTAGGTTTTAGCTTAAATTCAATTTCCATTTTATTTAGTTAGCTTAAATTAGCCTTTAAAAGTCATTAAAAAGGCTAAAAAGCCAAAAACAGTAGTTAAGTAAAGTAGTTTTCTAATTTGTGAATTCTAGCTTAAAATTATTGATTTTATAGTTTAAATAGATAGATAATAAGTAGTTTTATAAGTTCTCAAAAGCTCATAATCTAGTTTAGCTTATTATGCAATTTGGCTTAACTGAATTTTATGCATTTTTGCTTATTGTCTGAGTTTGCTTATTTTATCATCATTTTTAGTTGCTTAAATGTATCTCCAGCTCTTTTCTCCTTTAATATTAAGCTCATGCACATCATAAGCTTTACTAAGCTTCTTCTGGTTTCAAATTTGAGCTTATTTTAAGCTTTTTACAAAGTTTTTTTTTAGTAAAATCAAGGGAAAACCCTCCTTACTGAGGACAGCTGATGGATCAGCTCTTTTAGAGCTTATTAGTGGGTTTCAGCCCATAGTGCTTTTGTTAAAGTTGTTCTCCCCATCTTAATCTCAAACTTTGCTCTTTTGAGTTTTTCCTAAAAAGCACTTTTTAGTTCATCTTATTTTTAGGCTTAAAGGGACTTAGGGTGTAATCGGGTTGGGCCTCAGGGTAGTTTTTGTAACTTTTAAGTTTTAATTGTTTTCTCCGTTAGTCCTTTGTTTTGCACTGTTAGTCCTTTAAGGACTTGCATAGTTAGTCCTTTATTAGTATAGTTAGTTAAAGTTTCTATTTTAATTAATAATTAGGTTAAATTTTTAATTAGTTTAATTAAAGTTTAATAAAAAAGTAAAAATTAGGGCTTTTATTTTTATTAAATTTCTGCACATTTTATTTTTCTAGTATAATTTTTATAAAAAAATTTTAGGCTTATATTTTTATTATTTTTATTATTTTTAAGCTTTTAATTAGTATTAAATCTTAGAAAATTCATATCTTAAAATCTAAAAAGCCAAAAATAGTGATTCTTTTTTCTAAAATTTTCTTTTTATTTGTTTTATCTAGGAAAAATATAATTTCAATTACTTGCTATTTTTTATTTTTTAGGATTTAATTAGATTTAATTAGTTTTTAATTCATAAAAAATTCAAAAATAATCAAAAAAATATTTTTCTTTTTCTTAAAATTTTCTTTTGTCCTATTCTAGGTTTAGGAATTTAGTTTGCATTTTTAGGGTTTAATTTTCGTAAACTAGCTTAATTGTCGCGTTTTATTTGTTTTCCGTTAATATTTTTAAATGTTTAATTGCTTTTAATTGTTCAATTTTAATTGTTGTTTTTATTTGGTAGTTATAGATCATCAAAATATCTTAGCTTTCATTCAAATCATAATCCGAGCTTAAACGAGGTTTCCATTGCACTAGTCGTTGGGGAAACGACCCGGGTGATCATTCTTCCCGGTTAAATATACGTATTATATATTATATTATATATATTTTTGAGAGTGAATTTTTCTTAGGGAATTTTCTTAATAGCTCTTAAGGTTATATTAGTATATATATTTTATAGTGTATTAAAACTAGCAATCAGGTTAACTTAGGTATAACTTAGAATAACTTAGGACTAAGTTAGATAATTAAAATACTGATATATTTAGGAATTAACGTTCTCGCTCTTAGTGATCGACATCCTACTTACCAACGAATCTACATCTGATCGGGTACACTGCCCGTTAGTGTTGTTCTAGGTATAGTCGGTAAAATATAAATAGTAAAACTTGATAACAAATAATACCTACGCACAATGACACATCAAGTCTACCTAGTATGAGTTGGTGAAATATATGAACAATTGGCAGAACTATTCACAAAAGTATGGGCGGGTAGTTACCAAGAATGGACGTACATTAAATGCGGTTTTACTTCACCACTGGATTGTTGACACGTCCCAACTACCCCCACTAAGGAATCAACCTCGTATCACTATAAATAGGGAATGTTTGTGGTAGTAAATGTTATCACTTTTATTGTTGACATTATTATAGTCATTTACTACTTTGTCAAACTTACAAGATAGTTAGTTGATCCTATCAGCGGGTCTATAGAAGTTCGCTTGTAAACTTGATAATTTGTCAAGTTTACTTGTTCAAAGGATAATCTTACATTTTCATTCAAAAAGTGGTATCCATAACACTTTGTAATACTTTGATTTATATCAATACAACATTACACGATCGAAAGTTATATCTTGTGTTATTTGTACATTAGTGTTGTATATTTCCTATAAGATGTGTTAATTGGGACTTTCATAAGTAGACAACAAAACATATAGAAATGCCCCAGGAGCTCGAAACATATGTCTAACGCATGCCACATGATTTGACCATATAATCACATATATATCATATCAAATTATACATGGGATCTGCAGACTCCAGATGTACCCTATAAAGTGTGAAATGGGGTGTTGGCACCACACTAAAACATGCACCAAATTGTATCCAATTCCTACTCATATTAGCCTAGGATGCATCCATATGCCCTCTACAGATGAAAATCATATATGGCCAAGTGCATAATACAACACAAAAAAATGGGAACGCCGTAGACTGATCACACCGCCACAGATAGTGTCACGCCATTGGTGCCACAATGACGCGACAATGGTACCTCCATGGCTAGTTAATAGATCGGGCATCAGAACAAATCAAAAGGCTTATAAATCATATCGAAGCAAACATAATATGTCTAAAGAAGGTCATGTTCAAACATACGAATAAACTCATATCATGGCAGTGTCAAATGAAGCATATATCAAACAAAATCAAAGGGGTTAAAATGAAGTTATCAAATAGGTAGCAAACGAATAACGAATCAAAGGCTAAGAAACATATATAGGGATCTCAAAGGTGCAAATAGATATGCATCAAATGTCATAAAAATATTTAAAAGAAATGATAGAATACATGTACCTTAAACAAACCAACGCGTATTCAAAAACTCGACTAACTCCTTCTTCAAACAATCTACATGAATTAAGGAACTATTTATTACCAAAAATTCAACTATTAATATCAGGTACTATGTTTTCTTACTCATATACTAGTACTAATTAATATTATTAGTTTAAAATGTACATTTTACATTAGTGATATTCGATCCATAAATGGGATCTTATAACTTGTAAAGTATATCCATATTTACTTAGTATACTAAGGTTTTGTAGTCATCGTATACCCTTAGTACTTTATAATATACTATCCTATTTTATATTAGTTACGTAGTACGTAACTGGCACATCAAACTTTATAGAGATCTATATGGATCTTAAGATTCTGTATTATTATCAAAAACATTAAAAACTAGACATGCCTAAAATAATTATCACATTTAAAGTCCTACACGATTTTTATGGCTAGTTATACAAAACCATATTCATGAATATTTTATTCCTCTTGAGATGTACACATTTGGTTACTAATACCTCTCTGAACCATCTTCAGATTTCTTAATTCTAGTTTAGCCACTAAAACATACATTTAAATCTATAACTACTAAATATATTCATGTTTAAAACTAATGTCTGACTGGTGATGTACATTATATATTAATGGCTAATTGTCTTAATCATCTTTCTCTTTCACAAATATACCAGACTTATTTCTAAACCATTATCAGATTTCAAAAGTCCATTTTAATTGTTTTAGTCCAAGTAATCTAATCTAAACCCATATGGAAACTAAAGGGGGTGGGGGTGGGGGTGGGGGTGGGGGAGGGTTGAATAGTTTACCCGTTAATTAGCGTTTTAAAACTTTGGTTATAAAAACCTTGGATTCGAGTATATGTGATATAAACCAACAATATGGACCAACAATATTTCTAACTACAAGCAACACAATCACAATAAAAAATATTAACTACAAGATATAATTTGAAAGTTAAGAGATAAGAGATAGAACAATCAAAACACAGCACTGAGAATAATAGTGGTTCAGCTACGGAGCTCTTCTTCGCCCTACTCCACTCTCCGAGTATCCAACTCGAGATTTGACTATGTCAACAAGCTCCCTTTAGGCGGAGAAAACCATTACACGTGGCTTATACCAATTTTCGACACCAAGCTAAATGTCGAGTCCTAATCTTAGCTAGAACCAATCTACCACTTCACTAATGTATTTTTAAGGCCTAAAATACTAACCGATACACAATCAACACTTCTGGATTTATACACTATCCAAATCTACACAACTACACAAGAATGAAAATTTAGAGATTGAATCTAGAAGAAGATAGGATAGAATCACTAATCTACAACACTTCATTTCTTAGCGAATACGAGTGTTCTTCTCTTGCACTTGAGGGATGAAGAAAGAAGAAGAGATTGGATCACTTAAAACAAAATTAAGCACGTTAGTTATCAAGGATTTTAGAGTGAAAGAATACAGAAAACTGTGTGCAAAGAGGTTTCAAGACCTGTTAGAAAATAGTGCAGTATTTTTAGGCAAAAGAGAATAACGTCTCCTGGTGGCGGTCCCAAATATATATGGGGGCCGTTCTACCTATCAGGGGGCCGCCCCTAGGTAGACGCTCCTCTTTTTTCTTTTAGTGAGGAAATGCTTATCTGGTCTAGAATTTTTTGTTTTGGGGGGAAAAAACAGTTTTTGAACTTATATATTTAAATAAAACATTTCTTTAATTAATAAAAATATTTTGTATATTTTTATGTTTATAAAAAGGTTTTATTACATTTGTAAAAATGTAATGTTTAAGACAAAAAGATTATCTTTGATCACTAATCATGTTTAATGATTTGTTTATACATACCTTAAGTGATTTATGTCAAAATAGAAATTTACGACTAATAACGTGTAAACCTTTATTTTTATCATAGATGTTTTTACATTTTGTCATCTTTAAAACATAAAGAGGTCAAAAAATATACATAACGTTTTAGACATTATTTGTATTAACAATTTAATGATGATAAAATATAAACTCATTTTACATAAAAATAAAGTTTACAAGTTATTAATGAGTTTTATTTCATTTGTCCACCTTTTTGTCGAATCAAAAAGGTTAGCCATCGAGTAGAGAGGAGAAAGAAATCGATGATGCTAATGCTTCCCCTTGATGTATACTCCCCCTCGGTTAGGGGACCAAGGAATCGAGCTATGGTAACTTGCTACAAAAACAAGTTAGAAAGACAAGTGCAATATATATGTCTAACTTGTAGCAATATTACGACAACTATATATAGATGGCCAAAAAAGGATAGAAATAGCCAACAAATATGCACTCGAATAACCCATCATGCTAATAAAATAAAATAAATCCATTCATTCATAATCATAAAATAAATTCATACTTGAAAGGTATGAATTTTACAAGACTAGAAATTAAACATAGAATCATAACATGAAGAAACATCCTAAACTACAACTATACTAGATGATTATTGATGTTTAGGAAGTGCCTTAAACAAAAGATGGATGGTTATCTACTGAAAGAAATTAAACATACAACAAAGTTTAATTTTGACAAGGAGAAAGTAGAGAAGTTAGCGGTGTATTGGTTTGGGAACATGGACTCGAGTGATAAGGAACTTAATCAAATTGAGGTCATCTCTCAATATATGAAATAGATTTCGGGTATACATGCAACAATGATAAAAACCTGAGTGAATGATTACTTGGTCAAGAGTAGCGGGATGAATCAATGGTGGTGGTGGAGAAGGAGGGATGGAGGTGTTTGAGTGGAGGCATTTATTGCATGTTGAAGGTTGATTCCAATGAGATGGGATAGGCGATGAAGCTCATTGATTTCATTCACTATTTGATCCTTAAGTAGATTTTGTAATGGTTAAGATGGAGATAGAGGGTTGAAAGCTCTTAGAGAGTGTGGTGGTGAAGGGTGTTTCCTCTCTAAGCTTCTATTATTGACATTCAGTGTTTTCTTGAATAGTCGAAAGAGGAGTTTTGAGAAGAAGACATGATGAATTAGGAAGGGTGAAGGAGAAGACAAGATGAGGAAGAATGAAGAGGATGAGGAGTTTATGTAATGGAAGAAGTGATGTAGTTTTGGAAAGGCATGGTGTTGGATGAATTTAGGTTCCAATATGTGTTTGTCTAAATAGAGAAAGACCAATTGTGGTTAGTATAGAGGAGGTCAAAGTTTCAAAAAAAGAGGAAACAATAAAAATTTTGTGACCCTGCTGAAGGTGGTCCCTTAAATACCTGGGCGGTCCCAGATACATTGAGGGCCATCATATGTATTTGGGGGCCGTTTTATGAGAGTTACGAAATTTTCCTAGTATTTCTTGTTTTTCAGTTCAGTGCAGAAAAGGGAAGGCTGAAGATTACAGTTTTCAAAAATTCCTATTTTTCAAGAATCAACTAATCTAGCTAAATGCCAAATAAAATAGGCAAGCTAGTCTAATTCAAATATATGATTAAGTAAGAGCATAGTGAGCAAGAAGAAGGATCAATCATGAATTATACAAGTAAGAAGAGCGTAAGCATGCATCCATAGCTTAGAAACAATAGTCTTAATGGTGTATTATACGAGTGGAAGCAATGTCCTCTTAATGGTGTTTGAAGGATGTAAGCAAGGGATTCAAGAGAGAGTTGAAATATTTTATTTAATGTCCAAAATTTTAAAGAAAGTGTTTGGTCATTGTTTCTTATGATTTCGGCCAAAGAATATAGTTCTAACAAGAATCTTGGATATATTTCTCCGTCAACATCGGAAAGACATTGAACTTGGATTATTTGAAACATTACTTGAGTGCAATCATGTTGGATGAATTCCAGAGAACCTACACGTCCTTCATGAATTCTCCTAGACTCTAAATTTTGAATAAAGGGTTTTAGATGGCCAGGAATGTATTTATTATTTGAGATTTAAGGAATGTTGATTTTGGTGTATTCAAGTTTGGCTTGAGACATAATTTGAACTAATAACAATAACACGGGAATTTTAGTATATATCATTTCAAATTTGAAATGTTTAGAGTTATTGCCTAGTGTGTGTCTATATGCAACAAATATAGAGTGGTAGTTAACTCGACTCTAAACAAAAACTTATGAGTTAACCCATACACTTCTTAATTCAATTCTGCTCATCTAGATGCGTTAAAAAATAGATTAGTTATATATTTCGATCAATGGTGATGAGTTCATCATGTATGAATGTAAAACGTTTTTGAACTGTATAAACAATGCACGAACACATTTTTATGAATTTCCTAACGTGAGAAATTTTTCAAAAATGAATTACGGTTTTGTTTATGTCAAAGATTTTCCAAGCACACTCAATTATGCAAATCCTACGTCTATGGGAAGAATAATAGTCATTATTGTATTATCCTAGTCTTAATTGTATGAAAACACATGAAAAATTAAGAATCCTCAAATTTTGATTTTGTGCATAATAGAACCCTAGACTCAGATTAAGAAAGAAGATTATAAGATTACTTACAATTTTATGATGATTATGATATTATGGATGATATTTGATGTTAATTTCACCTTCAATTTGAGTTTTAATGGTGGATTTTAAGGTTTTGTAGTTTTGGGTATTGTTAGTCGCAGGTAGGAGGAAGAGCGGTATGTTTGTTTTGAGAAGAAAAAGTATCAGACCTTTATGTCTCTGCTTTATATGCGGGTCTCCTGGCTAAATTAAGGGGCCACCTCCAGCTGAGGGGTTTTAGATTTGATTTTGGATGAATTTTTCAAAAGGCGTGACATTTTAATTTTAATTTCGCTAATCAAAAGTGCTTAAAATACTTCGGATGAAGCAATTAAGTTGTGACAACATGTAATGGAACATTGACTAGAATCGAGACTAGAAGAAAAGAAAAGAACGATTTACGAAATGTGTTCCATCATTCCTAAACCAAGACGAGGATAATTGAACGATTCGTGCTTGAGGGGTTTATTGAGAATGTCGGAGATGTTATCTTTAGACGAGACTTTTTTGATGAAGATGCTTCCTTTTTGGATGTTGTCTCGAAGGAAAGGGTGACGAATTTTGATATGTTTCGTCCGAGAGTGTTGCACCGGGTTTTTGCTTTGGTCAATCGCACCTTTTTTGTCGCACATGATTAGAACGTCGTCGAGTTGAATGTCATAGTCGATAAGAGCTTGTTTCATCCATAGTGCTTATTGACATGCTTTCCCAATGCAACGTATTTGGCTTCGTCGTGAATATAAGCAAAGGCTGATTGTTTCTTCAGAACCACGATGTTAGATCTACATCCTATGAACGTACAAATACGCTAGTGCTTTTTAAGTCCACATAACCTCCCCATGATCATAATTTCGCTTATACTACAGTTTCTATGCCGTCCCCTTAGGATACCATAATCCTAAGTGCGTAGTGCCTTTAATGTATCAGAAGATACGCTTAACCGCTTCAAGATGAGAGGTTTTGGGATCCTCTTGGAAGCGTGCACAAAGGCAGACACTAAACATGATATCGGGCCTACTTGCCGTTAGGTACAATAAACTACCTATCATGTCTCGGTACTTAGTACTATCTACGGACTCACATTCTTCGTCTTTTGTGAGTTCATACCCGAGTACAGGGTGTATTTTCATTGGTTTTAGAATCTCTAAGCTAATTTCATAAGCGATTTCTTTAATAATTTATTAGATTGGTTAATAAGATGCCGAGCTTCCATATGTTTTATTGTAGTGCCAGAGGAAGGAAGTTTAGTTCACCGCACCATGCACATTTCAACTCTTTCGTACATAATTTTGGCAAAGTCATCACACAACTCTTGACAAGTTAAACCTGAATATAATGTCTTGGCAAATTTTGACAATGACTAGATTTGAACTTTTCTCTTTGTCAAAAGTATGTTTATCACCATCCCAGTGTTATATTCATGTTTCATAATAAAAGCTTTTAATTTAGCGTACCAAGCTTTATGAGCTTGTTTAAGACCATAAAATGATTTCTTAAATTTATAAACATGATTTTTGTTTTCGAAATCAATGAATCCCTGAGGTTGTGCCACGTATACCTCCTCATTGATAAAACTATTGAGGAATGCACTTTTTATGTCCATTTAGAATAATTTAAAATCTAATGCATAAGCGTAAGCCAATAAAATCCTAATTGACTCTAATCTAGCTACTGGAGCATAAGTTTCATCATAATCAATTACCTACTGTATGATTAATAAACTTGAGCTAACTAACCTAGCCTTATTAAGAATACAACACCGTTCTCGTCTAACTTATTTCTATACACACATTTAGTTCCTATGATTTTCCTATTCTTAGGTTGTCGTACTAACTCCCAAACATCGTTTGCAATGAATTGATTTAATTCTTTTTGCTTTGCAATTATCCAACTTTCATCCTTTAAGGCTTCATTCACATTCTTAGGTTCTATATTTGATATAAAACAAAAGAAGTTACTTTGGTTTTGGGGTTGAGACCTAAAATTTCTTTGGTTAATGTTTCCTATGACGTTTGCTGATGGATGGTTCTTAGATTCCTTAATGTTGACAATTTTGTCAACTTCTAAAATTTCATCCTCAATGTCATTTTCTAAGTTTTTCTCTTTGGTAACCTTAATTGATTCTTCCTCATCTAATTCATCATCCACCAAGGATGATGTTTTAGATGGTGGAGGAGTTTCATCGAATGTCACGTTGAGTAATTCTTTGATTTTTATGGTGTGTTTATTTAGGATGAGATAGGCTTTACTATTTTGAGAATAACCTTGGAAAACACCTTCGTATGACGTTGGGTCAAACTTAGTACGTTTCTTACCTCTCAAGAGTTCATATTGCCTTTAAAATGTTGTATAATGCCCATGTATGGGTGAAAAAACCCTAGCTACCAAAAACTTTCGATTATTAAATTTTTTTGATCCTTTTCTTCTTCTTTGATTCTGTTTATGGTGTGTTTACATCATAATCATGTTTCTTTTTTGGTTGTAATCGATCATTAGGGTTTTTTTCAAGGTTTTTGTTGGCGTTTTTAAATCTAATCGTTTTCCTTATTAGGGTTTCGATTTTATTAGGGTTTCGTATTTGATCTGAAGCGTTTTATGTCCTTTCTTGATTGTTATCTTGCCTTGTTGGTCTGATTCTTTCATCTTTGAGAGTGATGGCCTAACTAGGGTTAGGATTTTAATCTTTGTATAAGGCTATTATTATTGCTGTGATCGTGTGATTGGGTGTGATTGTGAATTGGTGCTTAACTATCTATATAATTTTTTGGACGGTGACAAGATGGAAGTGGGTTAGGGCTTTTTTCATATCGGTTGAAACCCTAATTTATTAGGGTTTCTTTCTTTTTGCTGCTAACTGTTGCTGATTGTTCGTGTGTTTGTTTGGTTGTGGGGTTTGTAATCATAGAGAGAGGGTTTCTATCAAGCAGTTCTATGAATAAGAAAGATAATAGAGAGGATAAGACGAAGAAAGGTTCGGTATTTAGTAATTTAGCAAGAAAAATCACGAATATAGATAGGAAGATGATTGGTAAGGATGGTAAACCATTACGTGTTGTTAGACGTGTGGTATTCCAGGAACCTATTTCTGTTGCAGAGGTGAGCGAGGCTGATCAAGCTTGCGTGCAGAATGTTTCAAATACCCCATCTCATCCGGTTGTGGATAAAAGCGTGGAACGGATTGTAGAGGACGTGTCTACTGATGTAGATGTCTCTGATGCTCTGAGGTCTGATTGTAACAATGATGGTTCGAGTGGTGAAGCTGCTAATATTGATAAGAATGCAGCAAGTGGTAATGTGAATGGCATATCTCAACAGAAGGAGGGCTCTTTTGCTAGTCTTTTACGCCCTAAAGAGGTAACCAACAAGCTGCGTTTTCGTACTCTTGTTAATAAAGAGAAAGTAGAGTGTTTCGATTGCGTGCTTCCAAAGGCTGCGGCTAACTTAGTTAAGAGCAGATATGAAAATTCTATTGTTGGTTTTTTTGTTGGGAAGGACCCAACTTTCCCGGTTGTTCAAAATTATGTTTTGAACATATGGAGTAAATTTGGATTTGAAAAGATTGCAAGGAATGATAACGGTGTTTACTTGTTTAAGTTTGCATCTAAAGCTGGATTGGAACAAGTGTTAGAAAGAGGCCCATGGATGACCCGTAAGTCTCCTATTATTCTCAACAAAAGGTCTTTTAGTGTGTCTTTGAAAAAGGGCGAGGTCACTAAAGTCCCGGTTTGGGTAAAATTATATAATGTGCCTTTTCTAGCTTACTCTGAGGATGGTTTGAGCTTGATTGCTACTCACATTGGTAAACCAGTTATGTTGGATGCATTTACTAGCTTTATGTGTGTTGAATCATGGGGTAGAATCAATTTTTCTCGTGCTCTCATTGAGATTAGTTCAGCCTCTACTTTGATGAAGGAGGTTATTATGGCTATTCCGGAAGAAGAAGGTGATGGACATATTAAAGAAGTTATCCGAGTTGAGTACGAATGGAAGCCTCCGCATTGTGTTGAATGCAAAAGCTTTGGTCATAGTCATGATATATGCCCTAAACGTGTTAGAGATGAAGTTCCTAAGGCTCTATCTATGGCGGTTAAACCTAGCACTATGGAGGATAATGAAGAGGGATTTGTTGAAGTAAAGAGACGAAATAAGAATAAAGGTGATGCATCACGTTCTTTTGGTGGTATTAGGCTACCAAAACCAAATTCAAAGGTCCATTGGGAGCCAAAGAAAAGTGTGGATTCAAAAGGAGGTTCTAATACCACATCTCCTAGTGGTACAACAAAGGAAAGTGACAAAGGGGTTAAGGTATCATCTCCTTCTCGTGCTAATCAGAATATGACTACTCCATTGTCTAATTCTTTTGATTTGCTCAACATGGCTGAAAAGGAGGATGTGCAAAACCCTAAGGTTAGTGATCATGATGATACTAGTAGTTTAAATTTACATGTGAATAAAGACCAAGAGGAAAGCCTCTGGTCACGGTTTAATAAAGGAAAGTAAAATGCTAAAAGTAAGTCTTCAGAATTAGAGGATGAGTCTGATGATGATGAAGTTTATATGCCACATGGTGGTGGTTTTACAGATGGCATGGAAGATGATTTGGAATGTTATGATGGCTATGGGACCCATGTGTATGATCTTACGCCACCAGAGCAAGCCTTTTGTCATCAATATGATATCCGCCTAAATAGTCGTGGTAGGAAGTAGTATGATATGTCAGTTATAAGAATGGCCTGTCCTTCTTATATAGTGGTTTGGTATGTAGTTTTCTTTGTAGCTTGTTAGTGCCCATGTAACGGGCTGGGTTGTAGGATTTCACCTACAACTTTTATACTTAAACGTCTTTTTGGAGTAATACAATTTACCGGGGAAACCCTTTACCCAAAAAAAGGATTTAGTTGAGGATGTAGTTTGAAGTATCTACGGCGTTACACCAAAACTTTTGTGGTAACAATTGTTCATTTAACATTGTTCTACTCATTTCTTGTAGAGTCTTACTTTTCCTTTCTACCATGCCATTTGATTGTGGAGTGCGTGGAGCCGAGAAGTTATGTGTAGTACCGTTGGCACTACAAAACTCTCCAAATTGCATTTCATTATCAAATTCCCTACCGTGGTCCGTCCTAATTGATACTATTGAACATCCTAATTGGTTTTGTATTTTCTTACTAAAGATTTCAAATTGCTCGAAAGCCTCGGTTTTGGTTTTAAGAAATCTTGTCCATGTATACCTAGAATAGTCATCTACTATTACTAAGGTGTAGAAGTTTCCTTCATAACTCCATACGGCGGATGGACTAAAAAGATCTGTACGAAGGAATTCTAAGCATCTAGCCTTATATTCTTAGCTTTATGACTAGCGTGAGCTTGTTTTCTAATTTTGCAAGCATCAAAAAATGTTATCAAACTTAAGCTTGGGTAAATTCCTAACCAGTTCCTTAGATGCTAATGATTGAATTAGACGTATATTTGCGTGACCTAATATCTTATGCCATAAAGTGGAGTTTTCAACAATCGTTGTAAGACAAATTTTGTCTTTCGGCTTCTTTCTTAATTTCATTACATATAAGCCGCTTTTTCTAATACCTCTACCTATGACCTTTCCATCCTTAGTAATTTCACTATCATGTTCGAAGAATATTACCTTACATTTATTATCACATATTTGACCAACCTGAGCAAGTTAAATCTTAAATTATCTACATGATCTACATTTTCAATATTAAGTGAGTCATTAGAGATCGTACCTTTGCCAATGATGTTACCGCGTAGATTACTACCAAAAACGACGTTACCTTCATTGTATGCCTTGTAGGTAGTGAAAAGATTTCGGTTGCCCGTCATGTGCTTAGAGCATCCACTATCTTTTATCCACTCTTCGGGCTCCAAATTGATTCCATGACATATCTATTTATATAACACAATAACTCAAATATTTGGTCCCCAATATCTCATTGGTCCAAAATTGTTAGTATTGAACATCCCTTGCATTTGATTAGGATGTGGAAATGGAGGACAAATTCCCATGGCATGTAACTTTGAGGTTGGAAGTTGTTTCAAGTTACGGGAAAACCATTTGGATGATTTTTTCGTCCAAGATTTCTTTTAGGTTGTGGTGTTTAGATCGAGGACGAGAATTATCAATTCTCCTAGGAGGTGGAGTTTTTGCCCTAAAGTCCGGTTTAGAAAATCTAACTTTTGCTTTTAAGAAAGGTTTATAAAATCGTTTAACCTCATCATCAATAGCAACGGGAACTTTAACGTTATATACCATTCTATGTTTTGGTCTAGGACCCAAAACAGATTTTTGAAAAGAAACCAATTTTCAATTTCCCATTGAACAAACAGGCGGTCCCTGATTAGCTTCAGGGGTCGTTTGTGCACTAAGGGGGTTGTTCCTATCAATCAGGGGACCGCCACCAGAGGTTGTCTCATTTTGAGATTTCACAAATTCTGCTTTCTTAATCCTGCTTTTTAATGCTTCAAATGAGTTAAACCTTAGACCCGATTTATCTAAGGAGGGTTTTTGAAGACTTAACATTTCATTTAGTGAGTGTGTACTCTTTTGAAATTGAGTTAGCTTGAAAGCTTCCTCTTTGAGTTTTTCATTGTCAATCTTAAGTGTTTGACATGTTGTACATTCGAGATCAACTTCCTTGTTTCCCTCGAGTTTAGACAACTTTTCTTTTAGCTCACTAATTATGTTTTTTAAACTATTTCTGATAGCTTTTAATTGTTTGTTCCTAGTGATTATTTTTAGACTCATCTTGCACAACTTATTATATTCACTATCTAAAATAATATCATCTATTGAAGAGTTTTCATCTCTAAAGTTTGAGGATTCAGAGTGTACCTCGTTAGATTCTTGAGCCATGAGACATGTTTCGTCTTTAGCCTTTTCATCATCTTCCTTAACGCTATCGCTCCAAGAACCTCCAACAAATGCCATTTGGTTCTTGTCTCTCGGTGGTATTGAACATTCTCTGATAAGATGATTCGGGTCTCAGCATCTAAAACACTTCCTATCACTTTTGCCGTTCTTGTCGTCTCGGATTCTTTGGAATGTCTTTTTGTCATTCCGTGGTTGTCTTATGAACCTACCTCTTAATTTGAAGTCTTTAACCGCCATGGCGTACTCCTCGTATTCATTTTCGAAAGTCGAACTTTCTTCATCACTAGATTCCTTTTTAGCCTTTAAAGCAAGGGATTTCCTTTCTCCTTTAGCTTTGACTATTTTAGTTGCTTTCTTGATGATCATCTCATGAACTTTAAGGTTCCTGATGAGTTCATCAAGTGATAGTGATGGCAAGTCTTTTGACTCTTCGATTGCCGTGACCTTTGCTCTCCATTTAGGATGTAGAGCCCTAAGAAACTTCTTAACGTAGTTCTTGCTAGAGTAACCTTCATCAAAAGCTTTTAAACTAGTAATAATAGTATTAAATCTAGCAAAGCACTATCTATAGATTCGTCTTCGGAAATGACGAATTGTTCATATTGTTGTACCAAAAGGTCAATCATGTTGTCTTTGACTTGACTATTACCTTGATGGGTGATTAACAATGTTTTCCAAATTTCTTTTGCCGTATTACACATAAAAATTCTTTCGTATTCTTTCCTAGGCAAAGCATTGTAAATAACCATTTTAGCTTTGTTATTTTTTGTAAGTCTCTTTTTAAGGTCATCATTTTGTTTCTCAAAAGGGACAACCTCATCGAATTTGGTTTCCAGATTGTTTTGAATAGGTAGAAAATCACCCTCAGTAATAGCATGCCAAAGATCAAGATCTTTTGATTTCACATAAGTTTTGAATATATTTTTCCAATAAACAAAACCATCACTTTTAAAAAGTGGTGGTCTTGAGTGACCTCGGATTCCAATACTAATTGTAGAAACTAGAAAGGGGGGGGAGGTGAATAGTTTACCCGTTAATTAGCGTTTTAAACATTAGTTATAAAAATGTTGAATTCGAGTATATGTAATATCAACCAATAATATGGACCAACAATATATCTAACTACAAGCAACACAATCACAATATAAATATTAACTACAAGATATAAAATGAAAGTTAAGAGATAAGAGATAGAACAATCAAACCACAACACCGATAATTATAGTGGTTCGGCTACAAAGCTCTTCTTCGCGCTACTCTACTCCCCGAGTATCAGACTTGAGATTTCACTATGTCAAAAACCTCCCTTGACAGGTCTTGTTTTAGCTTGAATCACAGGATATAGAACGATGTAGAATATAGAAAATTAAGAGAGGGAGGCAAGTTTTCACAATTTCTAAATTTTCATAACAAAAGAGAAAAACGGAGGGAAAAGTTGTTACAAGCCATCAACCACCTAATGAGGATTAGGTGGCTATTTATAGGAGAGGGAGGAGGCTTTCCTTTCTTCCTTTATTTTCCTAATTTTACTAATTAGTTCATAATCTTTGGTAAATATGCTATTTTTCACTTTTAGCATATTAAACCTTATTACAAACTACTTTCTACTAAGTAAAATAAAGACTAAACACTAGAAATAAATAAAACCACTTAAAGTATCATAATCGACACTTTTATGATCCTAACAATCTCCCCCTAAGGGTCGATTATTCTGGGCGTTCCCTCCTTGACCCTAGTGGTCGTCCATTTACGTACAATTCTCATCTTCTCATTTAATCACGATACTTTAACCGTTCTTCAATCTCTTCAGCAAACAGTTGTAAGTATTCAACAGCTTCCTTACTAAGGTTGTGAGTCACATAACCATACTTAACATCGTTGTTGTAGCTCTTTAATCCTTCCAATACTCTTTTCAATGTAGCATCACAAAACTTATGAACTTCTGAATGTCTGCAACCACACACTTTCTTCTTGCTGTGTCATGTAATATAATGCCATGTTGCACTAGTTTCAGAGACGATAAAGAACACACTGTACTTCTCAATGCTTGGGAAAGTGGTTGTTGGTGCAGTAAGATTGACTTGTTGTTGATAGCTTTCCACACCTAATTGAAAGTCATGACCTCTTTTCCAGATCACTGTACTCCTGATAAAGACTGATAATGACCACAACAATCCAGTTTTGGCATAATCATCTACCTTGTGATTTATGATTAGCAAATACATATCTTCAATATCATTCTTGTTGAGATTCTTGTAATCTGACTTTGTAATAGACACTATGCATCCATTTGCTCTTCTTGCAACAGTCTTTGTTATAAACTTATGCTCATGTCCTAGTTCCCAATAAGTCTTGACTATTTGAACAATCTTTGAATTTGAATAAACTTCTTCCTTGGGCTTTCCGGGTTCTTGTTGTTTCCTTATGTAGAAGATCTTTGCATGTGAATTATTCTAATGTTCGACATCGTATCGAGCATAAGGATTAAACTTCTTTACACATTTCGTTACCCATCTGGAAGTTCTTTCTTCAATATCATTATCAGGGAATCTAACTGCAGGAAACTTGTGTAGAGACAATGCAATCTTTTTAGGTCCTGTGTTGCCTTTCTTTAAATACAAAAGATCTTGATTAACCAGAGATAATGCAGGAGCTTTAGGATCTCTTTTGCAGCTTTGAACGACTTGAGTGGGTTTTGGTTGATATGGTGGAACTATTATTTCCTTCCTGCTTTACCACACAATATCACTCTTTAAGAAATTTTGCATCTATCAATGTGATACTGATGCTCATCTCTCGAAGTACACTGTTGTTTAAACATCTCATCAACAACTTTGCGTAGCTTTGCTTCATCAACAGTTTGTGACATTTCATCCACAAGCTCTTGTGACACTTTCTCATTCAAAATCACATCATCATCTGTGGCATACAAATTTGTCCAAAAATCAAAGTCAACAGATTGATCTTGATTACCTGACGTTGATGGACCAGGTTCACTTTCATAGTCTTGATCAGATGACGATTCTCTAAATACAAACGTTGTAACACCCCAAAAAATATCTCAACGCAGCGGAATACCACATGGGGTGCTACTTCATAATACACAGCGCTAGATACAAGAGAACGACCTCTA
>BQNB010115174.1:4750-21611 GCA_026074375.1 Tanacetum coccineum
GAACCAATAAGCTTAAATAAACACAACTTAAACCACTAAACCCAATCTTGGCTCTTGATACCACATGTTGGAGATATCATTTCATCACCATGAAGACACAAAAATAAGAAAAAGATTTTAGAGAGAGAGAGAGAGACAATAAGAGAAAAATGGTTACTAGCACATGAAAGAAAATGAGAAGCAACATCCTCTCCACACTTGGAGAGGGCTTTATATAGTTACAATGGTGGACAAGCCTTGTGGGCTTTGTCTTTGGGTCGGACCTAAATGGAATGGGCTTAAGCCCGGCAACTAGGCCCAATTAGCTTAAATAAATTCCAGTAAACTATGATTTACTTATACAAGGCTCGGGAATAATAATGACCATCACTTTACTAAAACACGGCTAACAAGTCCCGAGGTTGAAAATGAGAAATGGAGAAGGCTTCTCCTATGTAAGATGTGTGTTGCCTTTGATCTTTCAACTGATGGCCGTGAAGAAGATTTTTTTCCCCGAAATAAAGAGTAGTAGTAGTGTAGTTGTAAATATACCTGGAATTGTCAAGGATTAGAATAAGGCACTAAGCGACTCCTGACTTAAGGTTAGGTATAGTGATCCTTACTCCTTGACGTAACGACCTAGTGTGCGTATATAAGAGCGAAAAGATTGGAGACTCTAGCCGAATGGTGACATCCGTTCCCATCCTGGAGGAACAATCAAAGTAGCTAACGCCTTAAGTCGAACGGTATTGAATTAGGAATGTGCGTAATTGTCTCGACTTGATTAGTTGAGTCATCTAGGATTTGATGTGGTGTGTTAGGACCGAGCCGATTGTGCTAGTCGCCATGTGGAAACGTTGGAGTTTTGATTTTCGTCGAACGAGCAACGAGCCCATGAGGCTCAATTGTTTTCTTGATTGTTTTCGAATTGTCTTTTAACAATATATGTTTTCTAGCGGGATTATCGCCGCCGAATTATGTGAAAAATATGCTTTATGTGTTATGTGCTTTTGAATGGTAGTAAGCGCTTATGTCGCTTTTGTGTGGCCGTGATGTGGCTTAGGACGTGAGTGGATGGGTATACTTACCCAAATGTAGATGAAGGTTGGTTTGGGAGGTACGCAAGCCTGATAGTCCATTGTCGATCGTGGCTTGTTAACCCACAAGCATGACTATGGTTGGCTAAAACCTAGCCGTGATTAAGTCGAGATCATTACCAAGAAGCTTGGCCATCCGGCAAGCCCGGTACAATGAGCAATTAATCGGTTGGGTATGAACCCGTGTGATGAGCATAGCCATTACTGAGGCTTCCTATTAAGCAAGCACGATACGTGATAATTATCGCCAATGCTTGATTAGAAGCGGGTGTGACGAAATGCCTAAGTAAAGCTAGGTAGAAATATAGAGTCATGTTAAAAATGACGAATAGGCGAATATGTGCTTAATTGATTATGTGATTTTATATGTTAGTGCTATAATGCATTTGATGGGGTCGTATGTACTCCGGAATATTTTCGTAATCGGGTGGTGCATTATTAAATCAGACCGGGAGGGCGACACGCCTATTTTAGCTTTGGATATTGATGTATGTTTTGGTTTTGGATAATGACGTATGTTTTAATTTTGATTGTTGACGTATGTTTTGATTTTGGTTAGCGACGTACGTTTTGGTTTTGTGTAATGGTGTGTGTTTTGTTTTGTTGGAATGATCACCAAACTAAGACTTGGGTTGATTTTTCGTCTAAAGTCTTTCGTTTAAAAATGACGCAATTTATGTTTTCCCGGATATGTTTAGTGACGTATTTTGTCTTTTATAATATAAGCAGTTATAATTATATTTTGATTTTGTTAATATGAATTATGATTTGCTTTGTTGACTTTCGTCCGAAACAGTCAAGGCGAGTATTATATCGAGTGATTTTTGCGTTCAAGCACATGAGACCGTCCAAATTGTAAAGAAGCCGTCTCATCGTAAGAGAAATCAAGACGAGTAAGAAAGGACAAGCACCGGGACGACGCTCCCTTAAGGTGGGTGGAATGTAACAACTCGAGATTTAAAAGTTCATGTGAACGAACGTCGACATTTAAAATTTAAATGTTCATGTGAACAAACGTCGACATTTAAAATTTTATTTGTCATGAATAGTTATTTTCGTGTTTTATTACGAAAGGAATTTAGAAATTTTTACTTTAGACGTTTCGCGAGTCAATGTTTGACCGCGCGACCGTAAGCGTTTTGAGTATCGTAGAAATTCCAATGCGCTTCGTTATTATTTTTATGATGATAATTTCTATCTTTTCATCCTCGTCCCGAGTTAGTCGAAACCGAGTCAAAACTTTATTTTGACGTGAGTTAACATTTTATTAAATGTTTTAAAATAAATTTAGTGAGACGGAATAAAAATATTTACGAACGTGGTGTGACTCGAGTCATTGGCCGATTTTAAATACCAGAAATAATACATTGTACTAGTTTTAAAAGGACTTAAAGGATAGAGGGGTTAAAGGTGTCAAATGGTTAAACTTGATTCCTATAAAAAGACACCAATACTTCCATATTTTCTTTTTATAAAAATTTGTCTCCTTTGCTCCCTTTCTCTCTTTGTACGACCGGCCATCACAACACCACAATATTCCGGCCAATTTTCCGACATGCAAAATAATCCGATTACATATTATTGATCCTCTCATCAAGGCCTACATATCCCACTAATAAAATCCCACATGCAATGAGTATTTTGAAATATAAAAATTAGATCAAGTTCATTTGATTTTGATCTCAAGAGTGTGTTTAGTGTTGTTAGATTAGTGTTATTGAAGGTTGGGTTAAATGAAAAAGTCAAGGTTTTGGTTTTTGGTTTGGTTCGAGCTCACGGCTAGGACAAGAGGAACAAAGCGAGTCCGTAGTTTTGTCCGATCTAGCTTATTTAAGCATTGTAAGTATTCTATTTACTAGTGTTATATATTTATTTTTGTGATTCGATTGATTTTCGATTATTGCATGTGATGAAATCCGAGAGATCTTGTGTTGTCTAGTTTATATTTTGTTATTAGTTGATTGAGCGAGTTAAATATTGTTTGTAGGCCATTTTAGATGTGTTGTGAATGGATTTTTGGGTCAAAAATAGTTTTTGGCGCGTTTAGTAACATTAAATTTCGAGCAGAAACTTTGGCGCGGAAAACTAGGTTCGAGATTTTGTAAAAATCTGTTTTTGATTTAGAAATATGATAGAGTTCGTCCTAATGAACGTTTTGATAGGTGGATCGTCCCGTAACTCCTAATAACGAAGAAGTTACGACGAAAACAAGATTTGAAAACTAGGAAAAATTTCAATCAGCTAGTGTTTTGTTTAGTTGCTGGCAGATTCAAAAACGTCCGATTTGAGCACTTTCGAGTCCGTTTCAGCCTTCCGGCGAAACACGAAAGTTGCTCGGAATGACGTTTTACTTTGTCGCGAGGCTTGCTGGTTTTAAAATCGAGTAATAACGGGTCAAAACCCAAGGTCAAAATCTACATTTTTATTAAAAGTGTCATAGTTCCTGCAGAAACTTGCAGGGGCATTTTGGTCATTTTCTGTCAAGTTTCGGGTCTCGGCTAAAACTAAAAAGTTGTCCGGAATATCGTTTTGCATAAAATCTCTTTTGAGTCCGAGTCGTGAAAATGTGATATAACGGGTCGTTTTGAGCGGGTCAGATTTAATTATATACGTGTTTAAAAAGCCAAAGTCAAACAAAGTCTAATGTTGACTTTTGAAAATCAACGGGTTAATACTTAACTTGTCGGATGTTATAAAAAGATAATAAACGCTACTATTATTACAAGTGTGATATTTTAAACTTAACGATTGTTATGAACGAAATAGATTCTAAAAATAGTAACTTTTGGAATATTCGAATATAAAACCGAAACGAGTAAACGATAATCAAATTGAATGTCGAAAGTTCGACGAGATAACTAAATATTATTGTAAATATAACTAGAAGACGAGACTTACTAAAAATCGTAACTTTCCGAAAATTGTAACTTACTAAAAATAGAAAGTTTCCTAAAATAAAAAGTTTTTGATTAAATGACGTATAATACAAATAGAAGAACGATCGTAACTCAATTACATGAAGTTTAGGATCTAGGACGCGCAAGTGGATTTCTCATCACATGTGTATGTATATCTATATAGTTTTAATAGTTGCGATATACGCACTATTCGATCGTACTTTATTATATAGTAATCGAGCGACATAAATTATAGGTCGTGGTTGAGCTCGTCGTCGAGTAGTTCGTGATTGTCTCGGTTAGTTGATCTTCGGCTTCTAACAAGGTGAGTTCATAGCCTCGCTTTTAAGTGTTTTAAATGTTTTTAAACCCGCGAGGGGGATACTTGTTGTTTCATGAAAATGAGAACGCAATATGTTTTGATACTAAATATGATTCCATTCACTATTGAGTATATGCATTTTACTGTGTGACCGTTAGTTGCCTAGTTGCAGGTGAACGCTAATGCATTAAATAGATCTATTGGGTTTGACAACCATGTCCGGGGTTTGAATCAGTTGTGAGCACCCTGTAACGGACACTTTGTAGTTAGTATTAGGAGAAGTGGCATACTTCTCGGACATTATTTCGTCCTACGGGATGAATGTGTTAAGTTTCGGTACACGAGCTCATTTAGTTGGAAATTATTATTTTTATAACTTGTCTTACGAGCAATGTTATATGTTTTGTTGAACCAAATATGCGTTCTAATTGTTATGTGTAAACTCTATGAATTCACTCAACGTTTTGTTGACCTTTTTAAGCATGTATCTCAGGTTAGGTATTGAAGATGACTTGGATGAGACGGAACGCGGATATCAAGGACGGTGACTCGGTGAACTTGTGTCAATAAATGATAGAAATATTTTAGAAATAAAGTCGTGATGTGACTTGTAGGAATAAATTTTCTACGATAGTTTTGGGACATTTGTACTCTGATTCTTCTCAAATGAAATAAATGAAATTTATTTAACAAACATCTATTTTATAATTGTTTGTTATGACTTGTGTGATTGTATCGTGATGTAGCACCCCAAATGTTGTATTCCGCTGCGTATTGTAGTTTGGGGGTGTTACAAAGACGACTCAAGGTAAATTCTCAAAAGTTAATATAACAATAGGGAATTAGGAATGTTAATTACTCTTTAGTCATTTTTCACAGTAACAATAAATTGTTGCATATAATGGCTGATATTTGGCTTGTTGATGCAGCATACAGTTCAATGTGGATGTCATATCCAAGTCTATGCCACAAGTTTACATTGGTGATATTGAATTTCCAAAGTTGATACGTGAAAACTCACGTTTCACATTTTTACTTCAAACAAACAGAGATAAGTATATAGTAGCAATTTCTAATCGGTTAAATTGTAATTAGTCTATGTATAAAAATTTAATTGTACTTAGTTAAATGAAGTTAATATTAGACTTAAACTATGATCGCTTCGTGTGCAAAACTATGGAATCATAATTTCATAAGAATTATATCCCTCATCACTATAAATAGAGGTGAGGAGCATGCTACTTAATTCATTCTTTTTGTTTCGATATAAGCAATTCTGATTATTAATAAAGGAGGTTCGAGAGCATATTGTTATTTTCTATTGTTGATTGTCTTGTGATCTTGAGAGTATGTAAGCGTTTGAGGTCACATGTGTCTTTTCTTTGAGTCATATTCCGTTTTAGCTTTCAAAGTTCGTTGGTTTTTTCTATCCAACACAATGCATGGTTTGGAAAAAAAAAGATTTTAAATTTGTTTTATATATTAGAGGAAAAACACAAACATAAAAATGCCGGTGAAAATATATAAAAAAGAAAAGTTAACTACATAAATCGTCCATGTAGTTTGTTGGATTTAACAAAATTGGTCCTGACAAGAAAATTTAACGGATCTTCTCTTTGTGGTTTCGAACTATTACGGGTTTGGTCCCTTGACCATTAACTCCGTTACGTTGACCGTTACTTACTGATTCAGATGGTGAAAATAACATAAATACCCTCATAAGTGTTATTTAAATAGTCCATGTGATTTGTTGAATATCATGGATTTAATCCATACACGTTAATTGCCTTTTTTATTAAATTTTTTTTATTATTTTATATATATTTTTATATTTTATATGTTTATTATTATTATTATTATTATTATTATCTAATATTTATCTTCTTAAACTACATATTTTTATCTTCTTAATGTAAAACACACCAACACATCACTCGCAAACACACACACACACTCGAGCGTGAGTACGCACACACGAGCTCGAGTAAACACATACAAAACTTATCTCAAACCTCTTCTAAACACTCAACCATCTAGAGATAGGTTTTTTTGGTTTAGGTGTTTAAATGAGGTTTTTTTCTGAAGAAAACAAAATGAAATTTGATGGTGGCCGGATTATGTGTATTTTATATGTTTGTAAGTATTTGTATTTGATGGTGATCGCATAAAACACATAAAATTTCATTTTGTTTTCTTCAAAACAAAACTTTATTTAAACATCCCAAACCTAAAAAACCTATCTTTAGATGGTTTGAGATAAGTTGTGCGTGCTGTGTTGGTGTGTTTTGCATTAAGATGATAGAAAATATGTAGTTTAAAAAGATATATATTTGAGGGAATATAATAATATAAAAATTATTTATAAAAAAATAAAATAGTAATAATAAATTTATAAAAAAAATTAATAAAATAATAATTAATTATAAGTGTCATAATGGCATGGTAGCTGGTAATTTAATCACCCACTACCACTACAAATATTAGAATTACTTTATGATTATATATTGATTAATCTAATAAGAAAAGATTAATATAAGCAAAGTAAATCAATAACAAGAATTGATAACCGAATGATTTGGAGAAGAAGAGAAGGGTTGATAATTGTTGAGATGTAAACTTGGGTTTTGTTATAGTTTGGGTATGATTTTTGTTAACAAAAGATTACAATTTTAAGAAAATTTGATCAAAATTTTAAAGTTTAAAAAACTCTGGGTTTTTGTTCTTTGTGTTTTGGGTAAGAAGACGAGGGTATATTAGTCTTTTCGCATGATTTTTAGTATATTTAACCAAAAAAATGACGACCGTTAGAGATAGGGACATAATTTGCACGAAAACAATGTTTTGAGGGCTACGCGGTGCAAAAAATTCTTAATAGGGACAATACATACAATTTTGACGAACCAGACATTTTTTTGCACTTTACCCTAAATTTTACCTAGTTAAATTTCAGTCGACACTTCATCTTGAATAAATGACATGTAAAAGGTGTTAAGAATGCATATCACGTATCTAACATTCATGCATTTCATTAGTACCTTTGTGCTAATTGTAGTATTCTTCTTATCAGTCATGTCCTAGCCTATATACCCCATATATATATGTGAATTAGCCACCTATCTTTAGCGTAAAAACTAGTAGACCATATTAACTCATTGTTCATGTATCTGTGGTTTTGTACATGTTGCGTAAATATGTGTATATCATAGTGTCAACGAGGTATTAAAAATTGGTTGGACATAAATGTTTGTAACGTAGAAAGCTAAACGGATACTCAAACAAATGTTTACTTTGATTATGGGCAAAAGAAAATAAGAGAAACACCCAAAATGAATCATGATGGACGAAAATTTTTGTTGACTATAATACATTATTATTGCTATTTTTCAAGAAGTGTACACGTGAAGAATTTTACGGGTTTTGCTATTTCGGTAAAATATGACGGCAGTTCGAAAAATTTAGTTTCGCAGTTTTTAGATACCGGCATGTTAGGCCTCTTTCTACATGCTAGTATGTTTAAAATTTGATAACGGTAAACGTATTTCTTCATTGAAATATTAAAAAAGCATGCCAACAGTAAGAAATACACTATTGTCTAATACTGCAGCGAATGATAACCCAAGGGTTATTTTTGCAAATTGCTAAAAAAAATGATAAACAGTCGTTACTTAACGCTCGTTAAGTAACGACCGACCCCAAGGATAATTTCGTAAAATATTTAAAAAAATTAAACTAACGGTCGTTACTTAACAGCCGTTAGTGAAGGGAGGGGGTATTATTTTCGTAAATTGTTAAAAAAAATAAACAAACGGTCGTTACTTAACAACCGTTAGTGAGGAGAGTGAGTATTTTGTAAAAAATTTAAAGTAAGGGTAGTTTTCGTAATTTGACACATAGTGCGAGAGACTATTTTGTAAATACATGCGGGTGCAGGCGGTTTTCGAGTCGAGCGGGCGGTTTCCGGGTCGGATAAACGAGTGGGTTATGTGAGTGTGGTTTCCAGGTCGGCCGAGTGGGTTGCGGGTCGGGTCATCCGACGGGTTGTGGGCCAGGTATGCTGCCTTTTGTTAGTTTACTACTACCTTTTCCCGAAATTATTGTTCTTTCTTTTTTTGTTTGTCTCAAAAATAATTTTCTATTTCTAAAAATAATAGTTGGATTTGTTTAAGTTTATCATAATACCCTTAGTTTAAATTGTTATCTACAAACATAAAAGAAAACACTAATTAATTATCAAAGAGTAAAAATGTTGTTTTTTTGCTTTTGTAGAAATCAAAACGGTAACTAATGTATTTTTTTAAACTGTGTATTTTTTATCTGTGAACAATAATTTTAAGACGGGATACTCATCTATAACAATATATAAAATCTTTTATAATTATAAAGTATCGCCGGACACGCAAACGAGTTTTAATAAACCACTAATCTAAAAGGACAGGGATAAAATCTTGAACATTATGAAAACACCTAATAAAAACACACATTATTTAATAATTAAATAATCAAAAGACGTTTCACAACAATTAACAAAATATATTGTTTATAAAACAAAATAAAATCACTTGTATCGCTTAGTTTAAACATTATCTCAAACATTAGAGCTCATCTCTAAACACAACCGCCACATTTTGGATCTCATCCGTATATTGAGTAATATATACCGTTTTTCCATCACGCCCAGATCTCGACTTACCAACTGATCAAACCATTAAAGACGTGTCGGTTAACGTATAAAACAATAGATTTTTTCTTTATAAAACAAAATAGTATTACTTATATGCAGACAACAACATAGTTAGCTTAAGCATAATTTCAAACATGATAGCTCATCTTTAAAGACGTCATTATACCCGCTGAACACAAACTTAAACCTTATAATAGTCCAACGTAAACCATGAACTGCATAAGACGCGCAACCTAAAAAATGGTGCATTATGGACTTTGCTCGCGTTTCAGGCCGGATATTACAGTGGCTACATAATAAGGTCTAATTTTATGCTAACATTCTTTCACCACATAAAGGTTATAATTCGCCTACTGACCAAACCACTACAGCTGGGCAAGAATTCCCCGCCACTTTCCTTTCGCCACATCTATCGTTATAAACAATCACGCCAAAATCCACGATTAACCAGTGGACAACCATTATATTTTCTTTTTTAAACAAAACGACACCATCAACGCGCAGTCTAACAACATGACTTTTACTAATAAAAAAAAACCAAAATCAAAAACGACAACATCCAACAAACAGTAACCAATTATAATCATGTGATCTTCAAAAACCCTGAAATGTCACAACATGCAACTTTTTTTTAACACTACAATTAATTTAATCGTAATAAAAAATAGAAAACTACAACATGCAACAACAATATCCAAATGAGAAATGCTAGAGCCACAAACAAACTTCCACAAAAAGTTTTACAAAATGATTTGTCATGTAACTTGTGGATACATGTAAGAGAGAGAATTCAAAAGTAACTTTGAGAAGACCACTAATTACATGACAAATCATTTTGTATAACTTTTTGTGGAAGTTTATTTGTGGGTTCTAGCCATTCCTCAATCCAAATTTTCAGATCCACAAAAACCCGGAGTACATTATAAACATGCAAACAACTTAATTTTGAAAATAAAATAAAACTAACACAATTCATAACACCTCAGCCACACTTTAACTAAAATGTTATGATATGTAATTACGGTGTAATGTCGTATATCTACCATCGTGCCGACCAAAAGCCCTAACATTACAACTTTCAAATCCGATCAATCAAAATACCCCCATTTTTCATCAACATCATGCACGAAACAAATGAAGAAATACAAAGGTATCACTTACATGCAACAAACAATGTTTGTGTTTAAGGTCTTGATCCAGATGTAACAGACCCATTGCATGTTTCAATCTCTCCCACCGCCCGTGTACGAAATTTATTTTATGTGTGTTTGTGTGTGTGTTGTTTTTTGTATATTTAAGTTTCTATGCAAACAAAAACAACGTCGTTTGTTTTGTGCCATTTTAAAAACTGGCAAATCTTGATCTTTTAAACGTCGCGTTCACTTCAATCGTTGACATTTTGGTCCAAGCTTAGATCTTAATACGGTCCAACCCAAAGACCTATACAAACGTCGTTTTGGCACGCCAATAACGCTAGTCATTTGCTTCATTATTATATATAAAGGTAATGAACCCAAATATATCCTTTTTTTTGGTAGTTGGTTTAGTAATCGGTTTAGGTTCCAGAACATGGATAAAATGTATAAATTAAGGGAGTTGATTCACACACTTTTGTTTTTTATTTTTACACGCTCTTGTTTTTTATTTTCACACTTTAGTGTACAATATAAAGAAATAACATATAATAAAGAGAAGTGCAAATTCATTCCCGGTGGTTTGTTAAAAACCGTCTACGTCCCTCGTTAAATAATTGTCCCAAAGCCATCCTCGTCAATGTTTGGGACTACGCGATACATCCCTTGGGACTAACGGTGCAAATAAAAATTTCGTTAGTATTACGATGTCTAATTTTTAACGGTGCAACTATATAGGAGGGTATTGTTGTCTTTTTGCTGCCACAAGGATGATTTTTGCACTTCTCTCTTAAAAAAAGTTTTTGTTTGTTTTTTAATTTAAAAAAACAAAGAGTTTACAATATTATTCGTAAGAATTTTTAATTTTTTTTACAATCTTGAAAAAAATAACCTTTAGAATGTGCGAGGTTTTTAAAAAATTTAAAAAGTTTTAAAAATTTACGATTTCGGTTTCGCTTATTTTTACAAATTTTTTTAAAAATTTGTACTTTTTTTAGAAAATCTTTTTTAAATAAAAATTTTACTTTTTAAAAAAATTCGCACTTTTAAAAATCTAAATTTTTTGAAAAAGATTTAAATCTTTTTCGTATTTTTTAAAATCTTATTTTTTTAAATGTACAAAAAAATTTAAAAAAGTTCGAAAATTTTAAAATTTTTTTATAATTAATCGAACCAAAATCGTAGTTTTAAAAACTTTTTGAAAAAAATTTTACAAAACTTTTTAAATTTTTTTAAAAAACTTCGCACTTTTTAATTTCGCACTTTTTAAATTTTTTTTTTAAATTTCGCACTTTTTTTACAAAACTTTTTAAATTTTTTTTTGTACTTTTTAAATACTAAGATTTTAAAAAATACAAAATTTTTATTTTTTTTTCAAAAACTAAGATGTAAAAGTACTGAATTTTTTTTTTATGTTTTGTAAAATTAAATTTTAAAAACAAACAAACACTAAATTATTTTTTTAACAATTAAGTTTTTTGTAAAGCTGGCGAATTTTTTTTAAGATTTGTAAAATAAAATAAAATTTTTTACGAATAATAATGTTTAAAAAAGGTTTTTTTTTAAATTAAAAAACAAAAAAAACTTTTTTTAAGAGAGAAGTGCAAAAATCATCCCTGTGGCAAACAAAAAGACAAACAATACCCTTATCCATATAGTTGTTCGTTAAAAATTTGGACCCTCGTTAATAATTTACGAGAAAAAATTGCCCGTTAGTTCAAGGAATGTATCGTGTCCCATAATCTTTGACGGGAGGGTGTGTTTTGGACAATTATTTATAAGCGAGGGACGTGAGGACGGGTTTTTTGACAAACCACAGGGATGATTTTTTGCACTTTCTTCTATCTAAATGGTACAACTGGTTAAGTGTGCAAAATATTGAATATATTGAAGTGTGCAAATTAATATATAAGAGTTTGCAAATGTTACTACTTTTAAAGTTACGCCATCGTATTTTAAGAGGATCGAATAGGCGTTATAGCATAACACATCAAAACTATCAATCCCGCCAAGACAGAGTATGGGGGTTAGTAGCATATCAACTAGTAGTAAATGGTTGGTTACAATGCAACATGTCAAGTAGTTTGCAAAAAGCATGCTATTAAATCGATCATACTTAAAGTTTAGAAGAATTTGAAAGTCGTAATATCTACCAACAAATAAATATTTTTAATTGCATTCTCATCCTTTTTTCTTCATTTAATAGCTGCATTTGGCATCTAAATCCATATACTTCTCATTTGCTTTGACAGACACTGGTTGTAAGTACATTCGCCTATTATTGTCCTACCATGAGTGTTGCACTGTTGATGCAGTTTCAAATCTTGTTGTTGTTTAGACCAACTCACAAGTGCCTTGTTTACTTGATTTTCGAGACTCGTTGGTTGATAACGGAAAATAACAACGGAACTTGTGCAATGGCAAATAGCCAATTACCCGCCTTACGGAATTGATTTTCCACAAGGTGTAACAGGAAGATTCACCAATGGCCGAACCTACCCGGACTTAATTGGTATCCCTTTCTCTCTATATTGAAAATCTATCTTTAAGTGTTAGTTTTCCTTACTAACAGAAGGGTTATATAATATTGATGCTAATAAATTAATCACTTTCACGATTTCATGCAGGTCAAGTACTAGGTTTTCCTGAGTTTATTTCATCATTTGCTGCCGCAACTGATGAAGACATTAGCACTGGCGTGAACTATGGTAGTGGTGGTGCTGGTATTAGGGACGAATCTGGAAGTAACCTGGTAATGCCTGCTCAAGAAAAACTAAAACACATCGTTTTTTTTTCTTCTTCTAAATATTATGAAAAGCATCCAAATCACTCCTTATTATCTGCAAATAAGAAGTTTTCTAATGATGTACACGCCTCGTAGCATATAGTGTACTGCAACGTTCCCTATCGTGTTAGACTAATTTTCATGATTTAATGTTATCTCAGGGTGGTCGGATCAGCTTGAATTTGGCAAACTAAAGAATCATGCTATCATAATGTTTACGCCTTGTGCTCTTGCAACGAAACAGCACATTTACAAATGAATACCTTAAAAAGTGCATCTATTTAGTGAATATGGGAGCCAACGACTACATTAACAACTACTTGATGCCCGAAAATTTTCCCACCAGCCGCATATTTACTCCCGATCAATATGCAGCAGTCCTTGTGAAGCAATTCTCTTTACAACTTACGGTAAACATCCTTATCATCTTCTCCTTTTATGTCCCGTGATTAAGTGCTAAGGTTACGTGCACTCATAGATTTGTATTTAATCCTATATGACAGACTCTATATAAGCTGGGAGCTAGGAAAGTTGCTGTGTATGGCATAGGTCTCATAGGTTGCGCCCCAGCTGAGATAGCAAGGTTTGGCGCAAACGGAACATGTGTAGATTCAATTAATAACAAGGTTAAGCTATTTAACGATAGACTTAAGCCTCTTGTTGATAACATCAACAGTAATTTCACTGATGCAAGATTTACTTTCATCAATGTTACAAGCATTACAACACCTGAAGGAGGTAAATAAGAGCACCAATTAAATTCTAATCTACGTTCTTTCACGTTGACTGCATCAGTTTAACAATTTACAAAATGATTTTCGTGCTGTTCAGGGGTAGCTTTGCCGAATGTTCCCTGCTGTCAATTGAGGTCAGATGGACAATGTATTCCAAACTCAACACCTTGCGCTAATCGGAATTTGTTTATTTGGTTCGATGGTTTTCATCCTACTGAAATTGTTAACACGGTCATTGCAACAAGATCTTACAATGCACAGACTCCCAATGATGCATCTCCTTTTGATATTAGTCAGTTGGCTGCAATTTGATTAATATTTTACGACATTGTATGACTCTAAATTTCGAATTGTTTTGTGATTTTATGTAAGTGTAAAAGTCATAATATACTTATGAAATAAAAAAAAACTACACTGTGTGGTTTTGTTTACATTTATCACACACATGACATAAACCATGTTAACCAATTATATTTCTCCAACAAGGGAATATGTTAACTAAGAGTAACCGTATTTCAATTTGATGCCTCAAATATTATATTAATCATAAAAACTATTAAAGTTTCAAAAATGGATTATTCTTGTGTAAATTTTAAAAATTAGTGTGCTTAAAATATTCATGTATGCATTAACATGTTGTACATGAATTTTAAACACTCACCCCCTAAATTTAATTACTTCCAATCAACTTTATGTACAACCCATTAATGCACGACTAAACATAAACAATAACCACAAAATAAGAAACCAAGTTTAAGAAGTGCTCCGTTCATATCACTCTAACAAAAAAATTACATAAAAATCAAAGAGTTTAGAATCTTTAAGGGTTTTTATGGTTGATATAAAGTTTGATGTAACAAATTAAAACAGATCTCAAACTTTGTTATTATTCAATAATTTTCACCATAAAAAAACTGGTTTTAGAACATGTGCATGAGTTTGGCCAAATAATATAGCACGTAATAATATTTAAATGATTTTGTTTTAAAGTTAAATATTATGACAATTCATAAATCTATATTTTTGTAAGTATTAAATTTAGTTTGTAATATAGTATTAAATTTTTAACTATAGTTATAATACACGTGTACACATACATTTTTACATAATTTTTTTCATTTTGTGTTAATATCGATTAAAGTTTTGGATAGATTGTTGTTGCACGAAGGTTTTGACTTTGTTTAACTAACTTGGCATTTATGCATGTTGATCTTGTTTAAGTTTAACTATTGATATCATGTTTAAGACATTATGTGTGTTTAATAGCACATAATGACCTTGAAAAAAGATGTGTCGTTCTTATATGTACAATCTCGTCTATATATTTTTATCTCACAGTAATGTGAGGTCGTGCCCTTATTTTGATATTTATATTCCTGTTAATAATAATTTAAGTCGTACTTATTTTAAACACGTGCACAGGTTAAGTCGTAATAATTTAAGTCGTATTTATTTTTCCGGATATCCTTATTTAATCTCATAAATAGGAATAATATGAGTCGTTCGTATATGTATGATCTCGCGTATTTATTTACATCACTTAAGTTAAGTCGTAATAATTTAAGTCGTATTTATTTTTCCGGATATCCTTATTTAGTCTCATAAATAAGAATAATATGAGTCCAAAGTATATGTATAATTTCGTGTATTCATAAAAATGTCACAATAACACGTGCTTTCCTTTTTATATTTACAACTCTGTGTAAATACATCAATTTAGTATATGATAATAATAATTATAAAAAACAACAACATATTGTTGTTCTATTTTTATAAAATAATTAAGACATATCGAAAGTGATAAACATACTTAAGTACATATAATTTATTTAAGTTTTAACAACTATAGTTTAATTAATTATCATTTCTTTTTTAAGTTTTTTTACCATGTGTTTTTATATATATATTATTTTGTTGGATGGAATTTAGATAAGCTTGGCCAAATTGAAGACAAATTTGACTTTTATTAGCCAATATGAATGCCCAATTTTGCCACGTAAGCAGAATGGTGCACTCACATTTGTCAAATAGATTATTTTTCAACTGTTTTATTGCATTTTGAAATTCTCTTATTATATATAAGTTTAATATAGGGGCATATAAGAATTTAACAATGTTTAATATTTTGTATTTGTATATGCATGGAGTTCAGACTATAGGCACAACTAATAGTTATATTTTAACTGAATTTTTTAGTGCTACTTATAAGTTGCGTTTTCATTTAGATAATTATATTCTCGTGCATCTATTGACTTTTTGTGTTACAACTTTACAATTAAATTAATTTATTGTTTTAATTTTTTTAGTTTTTGACCCGTGTACGCATGGGTTAATTTATTATAATGTTTCAACTATGTTTGCATGGATTTGAAAATATGATCAAATATTTATTAATCTTATTGTTTGAGTAATTTAATTTGCTATAGTAGTTTAATTTAATATTTTAACATAATTTAAATTCATTGAATATAAATGTTCATATATGTTATATTTATTTTTGTGTATATACTCAATAACATGTAGGCGTCGTGTATTGGTGGTTTTTTATAATAATAATAATAATAATAATAATAATAATAATAATAATAATAATAATAATAATAATAATAATAATAATAATAATAATAATAATAACTATGCAACTAGGGGTGAGTAATATCAGAATTTTCTCTCTTTAAAAAACTTGTCAATTTTATCATGAAATCTTCATCAAATTTTGATCCAACCTTTGGATCTTAATTTTGAGTTTAGATATGCTTTCCTTTTTAATTCAATTTTCATTTGATACCAATTTTGTCTATTAATTCCTTATCTACAGTAGATTTTAAAATACGTTATCACTATTTACCTACTATTCACACTCATTGTTCATACACTATTTCATTCATTCTGGATCATTCTCTTCACTTTTATTGATAATTTTTTGTTTTCTGACTCTCTCTATGATTGTGTTAGTCTAATAACTATTCAATCATGTCAGATCCAGATCCAAAACCTCCAAATTTAGATCCTCAACCTAAATTTGCTAATGAATTCATCTGTGCTAATAAAACTAGTAAGAACAATATTTCAAAACCATCTCATAGGGGTAATAAGAAGAATTTGGTTAGGATGAGTACTAAGAGTAACTCTGAAAAGGGTGTGGATGATGAAAGGAATATGGAAGGTAATGGGGATGAAATAGAGATTAAGGAAGTTGTTTATGTTGAGGAACAAGATGAAAATAGGAATGA
>BQNB010115175.1:0-15000 GCA_026074375.1 Tanacetum coccineum
CATCTTACCTATATAAATTACTTTAAACATACTTTTTATAAAAATAAAATTTATCAAAACAAGCATATACAAATATTATCATATTATTATATTGTTTCATAAAATTTGTTGTAAACATAGTTTCTCAAAAACAATAACGAGACATTTCCATAAAAGTGTTGTATTCGTAAAAATTATTTCAAAAATAGTTTTCCCCAAACCTCATCAAGATATAATTCAATAGGATTTTTATAGTTCGTCCTCAATATAAAATATGTAACTCAACAAAGGAAATCGTAATACCCAGAAGGGATTGCAAAATACCATAAGAACTCTAACACAATCCATTGCTTGAAGGCGAAAGGAAGTACAAAGAACCATATAATCAGAATAACAGTCAAACGAACACGTACAATTGAAATTCATGGAAAGACATTACGAACCAAAAGAAGAACGTAATGACTCATCCGTACTAACGATCAAAATAAGAACCATAGAAAAGCATTGGTACTAACATGTCGCAAACATGTTACAAAAACTAAAGGATGTGAAAAACAAGGGAGTAAACATCCACACTAATATGTTATGAACAATTAGTGCTTGCAGAAAAATTAATAATAAACGCAAGAAAAGAACCAAGTGAAACGTACCAATAACCAAAGAAGTAAATCCGAACAATATATCAAGACGTTGAATGGGAAAAAAATAGATCATCTGTACCGACAGGGCATGAACCAGGAATCCGTACCAACATAGTACGATGAAGGGAATGCAATCTTAAAGTTAGGATGTCTATCAAATAATCGATCAATCTAAACAAATTCAAGATCTTAATAGTAGATAAAAGGATCCAAGATATTTCAAACCGTTAAAAGATAGAAAAGAAATTTAGTTGACTCGCAACAGAAGCCCAACAAAATCACATCATAGTTAAGAGAAGATTTCCTAACTATATACCAGCTATCATTAACACTACAACTTTTTACACGATCACATAACAAACAAAAACCGATCAATACCAGCAAGGGTCACAAGTCCCACGGTGTGTGATGCCTTGATAATTATGTTGGCCACCACAATTATAATTGTATCCTTTCACACGTATACTTATTTCCAAGACTACACCTCTCAATGATAACGCACATATAAGCACATATACGCACATTAGTTAAGAGAAGAATTCTCTAACTATACAACTATCCTTATCGTGAACGCACATAACACAACATCTTACACTACCACCTTACAAACAAACACCGATCAATGATCATGGTCACAAGTCTACGTGTGTGATGCCTTTATAATTATGTTGGCCACCCATAATTATAAGTGCATCCTTTCACACGTGTACTTACTTCCAAGACCACACATCTTAATGACTACACACAAATATACACATATACCACATAGCAATTACACGACCCTAGTATAACACAAACACGATGTTCTATCAAAGCAATATTTACTTATATAAAGATATATCCCAAAAGACAGAAAGAATATGAAAGCCTCATAGTACCCCAAAATATAAAATATCCGAATGAAATCATCGATAATAGGAATGTGTCGAGGTAAAAGACGGTTTTAACTTATGTTGGGCCTTGCTTGGGTTTGACTTTGCTTTTACAAGCGTCACCCGACTCCGCGAGTCCATGCCTACTACGAGTATCTGATAGGCGATCTGAGTCGGCCATCTCTCCCGACTCTTTTAACTACCCTTCCTTCATCGGTTCCATAAGAGGCTCATTCTCAATTGGCTCCACTTCTAGATCTTCTGACATCAAGAAGCCTATAGGTCGAATTAAAACTCAGAGAAAAGCAAGAAAACAAAATGCCTAGATAGCTAAACACATAGACTCTATTATGTAGCTATATGAAGGAATCTTAGGTTATAGTCTAGGTCAAACCACCTACTTCTCTATAACCAATGGCTCTGATACCAATCTGTCACACCCCGCTAAGGCAGAAATGCAAGGCGTAACGAGAATGGATATCATCACAACACAATGGTATCTATATAGATAACTACAATGCATAAAATAAACTAAGGTATAGATACAAGGTGTCATGAAAATACCCAACAAACATAAAAGATAATTGGCATCTTGTATTGAAGCAAAGGGGGTTCACGTCAATACCAAGACATGCGAAACATCAAAAATGAACCTAAGCAGATCAAATCAACAAAATCATATACTGGGTAGGCGTACCCCTCCGATCGAATCAAATACTGAGTAGGCGTACTCATCCGATCCCAATCAACAACCCTTGACATGCCAAACACAGTACATGCAAGTAAATCATAACCCTTGAGATGCCAAACATAGTACATGCAAGAAATTCACAACCAATATGTAACACGAGGTCATATAATAGTCATACAATGTCCACACTCAATTAAAACACATAATCACAGCAATTAAAGTATTTCAAACGCATTTGCATCATTTCCATCCCAATTTAAAAACAATGTAAAAAGAGGGACTATGAAACTCACATGATGCTCAATGCAGCTTCCCAAATTTCCTAACACAAAACTACACAATAAAATATAAACGTGTTACACGCGACTAAGCCAAATGCTTAAGTCCATGCAATAATCCTATGATGCAGCAGACAATCATATAAAGGATGTCTAAGAGTTTTACATACCACCATTGTGGGTCACCCCGACATTCCATGCCTTGACTTAAAAAAAAAACGCTGTGCGTCCGGAGGTAGTAGCTGTCATAATGTCTACAATAACGTACATTTGACCAGAAACAAAGCAGAATTTAGTGTCACTTTTTATAACTTACAACCCTAATCTACTACTACCGAACCTTAATAAAATTTAACAAATAAATCTCCTATATACAACATAGGGTATACTAAACTACCTTATATTTCCCAAAAGCTATTCACATGTGCAAATGCTTCAAATAAATTCCTAACTCAAAAGTACCTAGATTTAGATCTAAACGCGCACTAAAATGTTTGACCTTGCTAACAATACTTAGATAACTAATCAGAAGCTAAATTTTAGGGTGAAGTTAATAGACATATAGAACTTGACTTATGTGTTTTGGCTAACCTTAATTAGAAATTTAAATAAGGGTTTTACCTCTCTAATTCTGACCTAAATCTAACCCGTATTTACTGTTTTGATAACTTTTCTTGCAATGACCATTTGACTAACTTCCCGATCTCAAAAACCTTCGAGGCCAGACTTTTTGAAAACTAGAATCTCTGAACTACATATTAGGCATAAGATTCATCTCTTAACTCGTTTCTATCATCAAGATAACATTTGTTGAACACGACCCAATGTTTGCCAAACCCTAAATCACAAATTAACATGTTTTAATCCTAACCGTTTACATCATTATGATCCAAATCAAGCCACAACCATCCCCACATGCTCTAATTATAATTAAATACAGAATATTATAAACCCTAATGATCCATCATAATGTTTGTTACATGATTTAAAAATAATTAACAAGAGTGGAGAACATACCTAACGTTCTTACTTGAATTAACACAATCTAACACCTAGGATTCTTGATTAAAATTTTGTTGTTCTTCACTGAAGGGATAAGGGGATTTTCGGCTTAACAGGTGGGGCGGGGGAAGAGCTCCAAAAAATCCTATTTAGGTTTTACAATTTTATGATAATTATAAACCTAAGCCTTATCCAACTACAAGTTGTACAAGACTAAAACTCTATTTTTTTTTTCTTCATTTTCCTTCCTAAATCCGATCGGAAGTACGTATATATATATATATATATATATATATATATATATATATATATATATATATATATATAATATATATAAAATATATTTAATTTAATTATTATTATATCATATCCTAATTTAACTTAATTTCCCTATAAAAAAACAGAAAACTTTAGAAAAATTGTAAACTTTTTGCATAAAAACTAATACTATTTTTTCTATTTATAACTTTATTTCACAAAAAAAAAAATACTTTCTATATTTAGAAAGTTCATTACTAACTCTCATATTTCACGAACCTAATTCACTTCTCATATGCAATACTTTCCATGTTAATCCAACACCTAATTATCCACACATTTACGTAGCAACGCATGCATACACGTCACTCATTTCCATTGTCACTACACGTGAACAAAATGGAGAAAATCAACAAATACCTCAAACTCATTCTCAAATTCAAAATAGAATGACTAAATCATCCATTTCTATACCCACAAGCACATATATTGACACACATATCATATCACATAAAACACCAAAATCGAATTAAGCACATAATTTAAAACACATAAAGCTAGCTAGGTTAACACTAATGGTTAAACTAACCTGGATAAATCGCGGTTGTCACATGTGATGCAAGTGATTTCACAGTAGGGGTAATCTTAAGTCAAAAAGATGGTAAAAACTTTTATCCAATCTACTTTGCAAGAAAAACTCTCAATGCAGCCCAGCAGAACTATACAATCATTGAAAAAGAACTTATGGTTGTAGTCTTTGCTTTTGACAAATTTTGATCCTATATAGTATTATCAAAGACGCTCGTGGAAACTGATCACTCAGCTTTCTGGCACCTATTCAAGAAACAAGATGCTAAACCATGCCTTATTTGGTGGATATTGCTCTTACAAGAATTTGATATAGAAATAAAAGACAGAAAAGGTATAGAGAACGTTGCAGCCGATCACTATCCCGAATTAAAAATGATGAAACAAGTGATGACAGTGAAGTCGACGATAACTTTCCTAGATAAACTCTCATGGAAATAAACACTAAAGACGAGCCTTGGTTTACAGACTTTGCAAATTATTTGGTAAGTGATATCATACCTAAAGGAATGACGTACCAGCAAAAGAACAAATTTTTCTCCGACCTCAAACACTACTTCTGAGAGGAACCCTACCTCTTCAAAGTATCATTTGACGGTATGATCAGACGATGTGTCTCTGGACCAAAAACCTGAACCATTTTAGATCAATGTCACCACGGACCCATCGGTAGACATTATGGACCAAACACAACTACTAAAAAGGTCTTAGACTCAGGTTTCTACTGGCCGACCATCATCAAAGAAGCTCATACTCAAGTTCGCCTTTGCGAAGCATGTTAAAAGACATGAACTATTTCAAAACGTGATGAGATGCCCTTAAACAGCATTCAAGTATGCAAACATTTTGACATATGGGGTATCGATTTTATAGGACCCTTTCCAAAATCATACAAATTCGAATACATTTTAGTCGATGTTGACTATGTATCTAAATGGGCCAAAGCACAAGCTCTACCAAAAAACGATGCCAAAGTTGTTATTACTTTTCTGAAGAAACTATTCTACTATTTCAGAATGCCCAAAGCTCTCATAAGAGATAGAGGAACTCATTTCTACAACAAGATAATGGAAAAAACCATGAAAAGATATGGAGTTAACCATCGATTCTCTACGTCATACCACCCTCAAACAAGTGGTCAAGTTGAAAACACTGTTTTTGGCGGCTGGCCAATCAGAGGCCGCCACGTGGCAAGAAGCAGCTGGCAACAAGACAAGGTATGAGGTTCTAGAAGGGGTAATCATTTAATGCTCATGATTGGTTGGGCACCGAATCCTAGGCCAAAAAAGGCCAATGATTGGATGTGGTTAACTAGAGTGAGCTGGAAGGAGTGCGAAATGACTAAATTCCCCCTCCTACTTAGGCTATAAAATGGACCAGATCCAGACACAGCACACACTGCCTTTTCTTTGTTCTTTTTTACATTATATGTAACAACCCCAAAATCAGGTAGCAGCGAAATAGTAACATTGGGGTGCTACTTCAAGTACAACAAACAAGATATAGGAAATGACCAAGATGAAATAGGAAATGACCAAAAAGGACATTTTTAAGATAATATTTCATTTATACAAAAATCAGAGTTAGATACATAGGTCCCATAATATTTGATGGTCATAAACAACCAACATACATTTAAACAAAATCTCAAAAGATGACTTAAGTTTTATGAAATACAAAAGTGGCTATAATTTTAGATAAAACACAGAATCCAACTTCATTGATACCCGCCACTAGCCCCCTTCAGTCTACCTACCCTAGGACCTGAAATTTACATCTAAAAGTCAACACAAAGTTGATGAAATCATATGTTTGTTGGTAAATTTTTACGCACAAGATCGATGTCAATAATGAAAAAAGACTCTAAAACAATATAGTAGTCCAAAAGCGTTTATTATGCACTAAGCTCATAACCCGAAGCCTTAACAAGTTTTGTGCCCCAATTGTAAGGATGCTTGCCAACAACCTAAAAGTATTCTCAATTTTAAATGCACCCATGGTCAACTTGTACCAAAATTCCAGGTGTGGATTTCAGATCCCGATAGATCTATCCACAACACTCGCGCTCACTACATTAGCAATTAACGGTTCATGATGATAGGGACTTAGTGGCAATATGGTAACTTAGGCAATAATATTCAGGCAATAATCTGGATAGCATACAGTTTAAACACTTTGAAAACACTTAAAAAACACTGTGTCCAATAGTACAAATAAGCAAGTAATTCACCCCGTTATAGTTTGTAAAACAAGTAAGTAGTAAAAAAGGGGCTATGAACTCACCTAATACTGATATCCAATAATCACAAGTTAAATTGTCACGAAAACGTTTGATCAACCTATTTTAAATTAAGGTCGTATAATACCGAGTACATCAATTATAACATTCGATATAATATTATCGTATACTTCGTCTATCGTTTGGGGCTAATCATATTTAAAGAGGTCATGACATGACTGTCGAGAAGTTATGATCTTTAATCGTAAATCCAACAACATCGTCGATACGCCACCGAAGAGGCCCTCATAGAAACTCCCTTAATATAGCACTTGATAACCACACATATTCTATATAGCCTAATCACCGACTAATCGTTTTAGTAAAATAATATTATAAAGTGAAAAACGTTTATAATATACTTCGTAAAAATGACCAAATTTGGGTCGTTTTAAGCCCGTTGCTCGCGTTTTCTTACGTCCACGTCTTAGTAGTAGACGAGCGATCAAATAATACTTTTCCAAGTTTTAAGATTCTGTGATGAATAGTAAAATTACTGTTCATCAACAGCTCTTTTGTCGGTTTTAGCTTTAATTGGCGTAAACTTGTAATCGTAATATCTTATCTATAATCCCGAGTTCAGTGATTCCTTACGAGTACGTTTTTGTTAATAAAAAGGTATATATTTTATAAAGATAAAATTCGCTGCTGAATCTGATTTTACTGTTCATAGTTTTATAAAATTATCTTTTTTATACAATAATTATCGAAATGTCGTAATTTACTCGTTAATATTTCCGTTTTTGTAACGATTCTTGCTGTACGATCTCGTAATCAAAGAGTTATATCATATTTTTAGATGTTTTAAAATAAAAGTTGCTGTTAATGAATAGTAACTTTTGTATAAAAATAGTTTATAAAAGTTTTTATAGTCATAAACTCGTTTTTTAAACGTATCTTTTTCGTTATAGAACGGTTTTTCAAGTTTCTTATCAATAGGGAATCGTCACGAGACGTAATTTTTATTTATCATACAAAACCACTTTCCAAAATTCGTATTATGGACAGCCCCTATGTATTTTAATATTGTTTCTTTATAAAACCTAGTTTTTTATGCATTATTAACTTAGTAGTTTACTATAAATCCTTAAAAACAATTTTACATATGTGTTTACTTATAAGTAATGTCTTAATATCATCCCTATCTCATAATTTCCATGTAACAAGCTCCAACCCTTTTACTTTCATTATTTTCATATTGATGATAAGAAACTTATAAAACCCTAATTTGTCCTAAACAGTTTTACTTAAACAATAGGTTAAACATACTTTTATTTTTGCTTTTCATGATATTAATAACATAATGACATGAACTAATTGTATAAAATCATAAACATAAATAATAACTCATTTCATATTAAAAGTCATTAGTGAGATTATGGCTATATTAACATGGAACACATAAAATTATAAAAAAAAAAGTATGCAAGATTTAAGAAAACCTTAGTACTAGGTAAGAGATTGTGAAATAAGTTCTAAACCCTTGTTTAGATTCAAAAACAAATCTTTCAAGCTTAAAACGCCTAGATTAGTTTTCAAAACCTAATCTTTCTTATTTCCATTCTTCATACTTGAAAATGATGAACCAAAGCTTCCCAACACCTTAGAAATATCTTAAGTATGTTTGTGTAAAGGGTTGTATAACTTAAAAATCAAAGTGTGGATTTTGTTTGGGTTAAAAGAGCCGTGGGTTTTTAGTATAAAAGAGAAAGAAAATAAATTTAAATGTTAAGTGTATAAGTATGTAAACATTTCTCATGCATGCATGGCTATTTATAGTATAAATATCTACTTAACCCAACCCTAGTTACTTTCTAACCCTAGTTAAGTACATACAAGTTTTGATTAAAGTGTAAAGAGTTTACTTTATGAAAAATCTAGATATTAGTGTAAAAAAGAACAGTCTGTATTCCACCAAAATTTCGGCATAATGTATGTATATGTGATTAATTTTTGATTATTTTGAGTAATGGGATAATCGTGGATTCGTTAGGCTATTAGGTTTTAGAACTTCCGGAATGCCTAAACCAATTATCGTGAAACGTAAGCATTTTCCTAACCAATAAAAATAAGATGAACAAAGTTATTAATTATCCTCATAATAATCATATAACACTTGCTTGATGTAAACATTTAATTGTTTAATGCCCGTTTACATTGTATGATCATTTTCAGTCTACGCGATTTAGCTTAACGATTAAAATTAAAAGTGAACGCGTACGAGAAAAAAAATAAATAGTGAAATTAAATAGTATTGTAAATGACCTGAAAATACGGAATGTTACAGTCCTTCCCCGTTAAATGAGCCTTGTCCTCAAGGCTCAAGTTGCGACATTTGACGAAGGTACGGGTTCGGAGAAAAGATGCGGATATTTTATCCGGAATTGGTCTTCTCGTTCCCAGGTATACTCAGCTCCTTGCCGAGAGTTCCAACGAACTTTGACTAATGGGATTCTTCTTCGCTTTAGCTTCTTCACATCTCGTTCCACGATCTCAAGAGGTTCTTCAACAAAACGAAGATTTTCATCAATCTCGATCTCATCCAAAGGCACTTGAACATCTGGCTCCGCCAAACATTTCTTGAGGTTTGACACATGAAACGTGTCGTGAACACAACTTAGCTCCTGGGGTAACTTCAGCCGATAAGCCACCGGTCCAACACGCTCGATGATTTCAAATGGTCCGACATATCGTGGTGCTAGTTTTCCTTTCTTACCAAATCGTACCACTCCCTTCCATGGAGATACCTTCAGTAACACTCGGTCTCCAACTTTGAATTCAAGAGGCTTACGTCTCTTATCAGCATAGCTTTTCCTTTCTTACCCTATGTTCACGTGTTCACAAGAAGACAGAACTGTTCAAGAATTATATGTTTATGAGTTTACAAGAAAACAGAACATGTCAAGTATATATTATAAGTCTTTGAATAATTCAAGGACCTCATGTTTATGTGTTAACAAGAAGACATAACAATTTTACTATATACTTTACGTTATAAGTCATTGATTAATTCAAGGACTTCTTAATTATGTCTTAACTAGAAAACATAATTATAATAACTAAAGTAGTTATGAACACAATCTATTGAGTTCAATAGTAATTTCAAGTTAATTTTTATACTTCAAATTATGATTATTATTATTTAACCACAATTAGATTGACTAAAATATGTAGTCAAAATCTTGAAGTAGCTTTACATTATATCATGACATTTGAATGTAATAGGGCAACAAATATCTTGTATGTTTAAGTCCTAGTAGATTTATTAGCTTTCTTAGCTTTCGGTCAAGAGAAACCAATAATATCTTGTTCCTTGCACACACTTTGAGATTTCTCCCACTTGTGTAAGGTACAACATCATATTATGAAGACAAACAACACAACATGTGCTTGATTGTGTAAACAATATGATAATGTCATAGATATTACAAGTAGATTTAAAACCATAATGTTTAATAAGGAATTGTGGATTATTATTCTATAGATAACGTTTCGGAAAGTGACATTGGAAAGGCAACTGGTTATCAATAAAATAAAATGCAATTTTCCTTTAAGCAATGGTCGTTTATATTCGGAAAGTGATGGATTATTTCAAAGCAGGTTTAAAATAATATGGGTGACTAACAAGGAAATAAATCTCGTAGCTCCCACTGAAATTTACAACATTACATTAATGTCATTTCAGTAATAAAAACGCAATGCTCCTACTGAATTTGTCAACATTTTAAGTGTTACATCACCAGTAGAAAGCAAATAGCAATTTATTAACTTTCTTATTCCCTTATAATGCCTATAAGTAGCAATGTACTCAGGTATTGAATAAAGTATATAAAGTTCTACTTATGTAAATCAGGGACTAGCCATTTATGCTTTCATTTAACTTGAATATAAGCATGCATTCCTCCTTTATCGTCTACATAGCCACAAAGGTATTTAGCACTTTAAGGAATAATGTGAGTCCAAGAAAAAACATCTAGCAAATATGCTAGTAATTTCTTTACTCGCTGTGGTTTAAACTCATACATTGTGACTAGTTCAAGATGTCATTTATTTTGGTAGCTATAAACAAAATGTTTTCTATGTACACAAAATATTTTATCTTTCAATTATTTCAAGACCGAAAAAGGTTAATGAAAGATCGTAAGTGAGTTTAAATATGATTGAAAAAAAATTCAATTATAAGCCTATCTTAGTTTTGTCAACTAAGAAGAAAAGATAAGAGTTAGTCTTACTCTTCTTACTAGGAAAAGATACTATGTTTGTCTTTTCTAAGAAAAAACAAACTTTTGTTTACGAATTATGTTGCAGCAACACAATTATTCAGAACATAGAAAGTTTATTTTTAGTATTTTCGATAATTAAATTCTTAATAGAATTAACTACCTAATTAATTACTAATTAAGACTAAGATCCAACTTGACCTCTCACTTATTAACCAGAGGTCTGACTAGTGAGAAAACAAGTAGGGCAAATGGTAAGCAACGATTGCTAATTGCATTAAAATGCAACTCTTAGATTTATGAGACCGGTCAAGACATTAATCGACAAGTAACAATGTCAAGAGCATGTTTAGTTCTCATCTTATGCCTCGGGTACAAGGTCTACCAAGCATACTCGAATTAAGTCGACCAAGCAAGAACGTGCAAAAATTGCCAGAGGTCTGACCAGTGAGCAAAATTCACCATGGGTTTGGAATGACCCTGAGGTCTGACCAGAGAGGCCAAACCAACTGCACGTATTCTTGGTTAGGTGTCATTGACTTAAAATTTTCAAAGGGGTATACACATAAAGTGATAAAATAGCGTGTACAAAGAAGCATGCAAACAACTTGTAGCACTAATTTTAAAAACCTTTGAAAATGACACTGTAGTGACATGCCATAGTTCACGGTAACTCCAATCGAAAGCACAAAGAAGCGGAGAATTAGGTCAGAACGAAGCGTATTAAAAACCTGAGTTCTTTAGGAATGTTGACCACTCCGCCTTAAACTTCTCTTATGGTTTGTTCTAGTGGATGAGCCGTACTTCCCATGAGTCCATAGCGTCCAGTTTTTAAATTCATGAAAAACATGTTTCATAGTTTTAGGTCTTTTAATGTTATAAAAAGATATTTTCCACAAAACACATAGCAGGTCACAATGAATATATTTTAGGCGTGTAGAATTAAAGACCGATTTAATGTCATCTTCCATTATTTATTAGTCCGTATTCTATTTGTTTAGGCATGTAAGCATGTAAACTAGTAAAAAAATAAGCATGTAGGAACATAATAAATAAAATAACATTAAATAAAAACAAGTAACAATTAATGATCTGAGTTCTCTATGAGTCTTCCCCAATTGGAGAACCATAAGATCCTCACTAGGTTTTCATCAAGTGCCTAGATCGCCCCATTCATTACAAATTAATGTGATTGAGTAGGTCTTATAGCTAGAATTTAGGAAACAAATCAAACTAATAATTTAGAAAGATCTAGTTTTCATAAAAAATAAAAATATTTCGTTTCCAAAAATAAAATATTTACAAGATATTTTAAATAATTAGTAAGATTTTATATATTACTAAAATAACAAATTTAAAAGAAGAACAAATCTAGCAAAATTAACAATTAATTTTATATTTCTCTTTTAATTCTCTACTAACTTTTAATATTTATCATGCAAGATCTAGCAATTTTCTTTATTAATTTATGATAAAGATTTGCATATCTTTACCATATTTAGAATAAAACAATAATAAAGAAAAATAATCGCAGCTTAATAATAAAAAATCAAATCTAGGCGTGTAACTAGGCGTAAAATTCGATTTTTTAAGCGTGTAACCCTAGATGCTAAAACGAGTTGACTCGTGATGCCACTGTTGGGATTTATTAAATCTGGCTAACCAATTTAGCCACGAGTGCGCAGCGGATGGATCTAGTTATGGCAAGTAGGTTAACACATATTAAATAAGGAAAGCGTACCTTTTGCGATTATTCTTGAATACAATAAGCGTCTAAAATAAAACGCCTCTACGGTTGCTCACACAAACACATCAAGCAAGTATGTAAGAAATTGCTAGTCTTCTCTTCACGATCAAACACCAAGTGTAATATATCAAAACCAAACGCACGCCTTACGTTCCCTTTTGAAGTCGAACCAATATAACAAACCCTAATTAGGGTTTATATTAATAAAAACCCTAATTCGTCACTATTTGAAGAATCACCAATTAACCACCACGCGTAACTTGAATTAGTCAAGCAAGGAGATCAAGTAAAAGTGGAAAACCAAAAACCCTAAAAGAGTGTTTGGTTGAATTTGGTTATGGGGAGAGAACCGAAATTCCTATAAGGAATTCGGTTAGGATTTTGAGATAAGGGAGAGAGCACCAAAAACTAAGTGATTAGAGAATGGATGAATTAAAGAATGAGAGATATGGGTGTGTTTATATAGGCACTCCAATACCCTAAAACTTGTAGGAAAAGATTAGTATAATTACTATAATTAAAACCAAAATTTTCTCCTTCTTTTTTCTCTTCTCCCAACCGGCCACAAACACTCATAAGGTTTGGGTTTTGTCAAGTTTAGTCCCTTGGTTCTATATTTAGAATATATTACATAATTAATTAAACAAGTAATTAATTAAATAACTATTTAAATATAAATTGTGAAGTAAACCATACTATTCGTATTTAACGTGTGTGCCCCCAATAGGCTCACGTATTTCTAACGCATAACTTGCGGAACCGACTACCATATTCCAACACAAATTGTGTTTATATGTATATAAAAACTTGATGATGGTTATATGAAAAGTTATGACTCTTAATCAAAAGTCACACCCTTTTGTAATAGTCATAACCAAGGTTATAAATAGCGTGAGGCGTGGCTTGGTGGCATGGCCAAGCCTCACGCCTTTGCGAGCAATAGCGAGTCATGGAATTTTTAAGGCGTGACTTAAAGCGGCACAAAATATGAAAATATTTATAAAATTATATATTTATATCATATTACAATTATATGAGTTTACAAAAAGTGACATACATAAAGAATAAAGTCAAGAAACTATCTTTGCATGTAATCTTTTCATTTTCTATATAAAAATACGATTTTTATCAAAATTTAATTCAAAAAATCCTTCACGCATCATGCTTTATCGTGTCTTATCACGTTTTTTCACTCCTCATCTCACGTTAAGCCTTAAGCCCAAGCCTTGGTCTATTGCGTGACGTGGAGGTCACACCTCGCACCTTTGCGAGGCCATTGCGGCGCCATGACGTGCCTTTTAGAACCATGGTCATAACACTTCCTTTAAATATGTCCAGCAACAGTTTTGTAACAACCTAAAATTGTCTCTAACTGCTATCATTAAAGACATGTGTATATAAACAATTTAGTGACACAAGAATTCTGTCACTATTGCACACGAATTCTCTCACTAAATTTCCCTTGACTTACATTAACAACCTTTTTCCATTTTTCGTATCCGAAATCAAGTTAATTAGTTTATACAAGCGTGCACTCCACACCTCCGAACTCGTATTATAACATAACTTGAATCCATTTTGTCTCGGGTAAATCACCATTACAAAAAAATGATTGATGACACTAAAATCATCAACATAGACTAGCTCGGGTTGGACTTTGAAAGTTAAACATGAGATTAAACATTTAACCACTAATAAAGTGTGTTTAAATATAGTCCTAAAGACCTACATATGGACATATTTGAACAGAGTTTTGAGTCTCTGCTCGATTGATAAATAGATTGTTTGGCTAAACGATCAAACTCGAGCCGATAGTAGGATTAGATGTTTTCCCATTAAAAATAAGTGAAATGATTGATGGTGTCGAGTTTACAACTCTTGCTTTAATAATTGAAGGTCATTCATGACATGCATTATGAAAAAGGAGCTTGATTTTGATTATCCGTCTTTTTGAGTTGATGGAAATTTCCCTACATGTTATCTACTTGATTATGAGAGCATGTGTTCTAACTTTTAGCCGGTTTAAGTCTGTGTAGCGGTGATTTCAAACCCTATAAGCTAGTCGGCTAGAAAATCATAAATTATCTCATATTACTTCTTATGTATTAACTAAATGATTAGTCAAATACTTTTGAGATAAGGTTGAAGAAGGATGATTATATACACGATATCATTTCTCAAAAACAAGATGATTATATACACGATATCGTTTGTCAAAAACAATCTTTTATCCATAAAATTACAGTTTCGTGGTAAGTAATAAACTTAACGTATATAACAAACAACAATATCTAATCTTGTCGAACCCAATCTTTCCAAAGTAAATGGCTAGTACCAAACTAGTGCGGAGGTTATGATAGTCCATGTCACATGCATATGAAAGTCAATGAACCACTGTATGCGGAAGCGGAGTCAAATTATTTCGAAAGTGAAAGTTTTGATAATT
>BQNB010115175.1:20000-21611 GCA_026074375.1 Tanacetum coccineum
CCAACAGCTTTACCCAAACACCCCCTAAGAAATATGATATGAATACAAGTTATTAGCTGTTTAGTTTACTTGTATTAGAGCTTGTGCTTATTACCAAGGCTTCTATAAAACAACCTATTTGGCACAAATAAACTGTCATAAGCTCATAACAGCTTATATAGCTCCAACAGCTTTACCGAAACACCCCCTAAGAGTTGACTTTAAATATGTAACATATTTTCCCTTGTGACTTGTTTAGATGTTTTTATAAGTTAGATGTAAGTATATGACCTGAAAGCTGGACTTTTTTTATTACTAAAAGTGGTAAATAAAAACAAAATGTTAGACTTAATACCTTGGGAAGACCAGGGGAAGCGTATTTGAGGCGGTTAGGGCTCGTATTTACAACAACTACTTTTAACCGTGAATATTTTTGTTGTGGGGGATTGAAGGACACGCCCGAGCTTGCAGCTGAAGCCGCCGAACCCTATTGATTTTATGTTTTTAAGCATTAAGGAGCAACAACACCACGAAGTATAAGAAGACGTGATTATCTAACCTGCATCAATGCTCCTTGGTTGTTTACAACATTTGTAATCATGGGAGGGGTATTGTTCATGTACAATCCTATAAAAAGAGATGTCGCCCTATTGTTGCATGGATGGACATCTATAAATTTATGATGAATAAAGTAATTATGGCAATATGATATATAATGAGTACTTATATATATATATTAAACGCTATTATAATCTGATACATATGCAAGCAGGTAAAAGCACATAGGATCACATATTGGTTATAGCCCAGACCTAGATATACTACCAGGTTCTCTATAACCTTGGCTCTGGATACCAATCTGTCACACCCCCAAACGGGGCCTGGACGGAAAACACGAGTCCGAGGGCGTGACGTCATAATACACATCACACAAGATACAAACAACGACCTCTAAGGGTATGTTTGAAAATCCAACACCGTTGTATTAATTAAAATAGATAAAGTTATACATAGGTCCAAAATAAAATGCGGAAGCGATTAAAAGGTTTTAAAGTTTGACAACGATGTTAAAAACAGTAGATAATAATTCTTGAAAATAGGTCCAATGCATGACAGCCCCAAATAGCAAGCAAGACATCCACAGCTAAGCACCTGAGAAAAACATGCTAAAACGGTAAATATAAAGTTGAGTGAATTCATAGGTTTAAATTTAATATTAGAGGTGGACCACAAGTTCACAGTACGCACGTGACAGTTATAGGAGATACAACTTCACATAAAATAAATTTACGTTTCCACTAAGCTCATGACATCGAAGCTCAATTTAAAAGGAAGCATTTTATATGCCAAATAGTATTCCTCGCCCTATAGGTATCAGACCAAGATCACCTATTGACATTCCGACATGGTATATATCCGTTTGTTCAGGACCTCCGAATCTAGTAAGCGCTACTTACATAGATAGGGATAATTACTCTCAATAGATCTATTTACAACATTCGCGCTTACTTAACCAGTACGGTCGGTCAAGCAATTGACGGTTCATGATAATTCGGGCATTAGTGGTCTATTCGCTACTCAGGCAACTCGTAATCAGGAAAAAGAAACGTAAAGTAACTGTGTCCATAGTTT
>BQNB010115176.1:0-21611 GCA_026074375.1 Tanacetum coccineum
CTTTTCCACGGGGACATCTGTCCCTAACCAATATCACTACGGTGATTTCCCTGTTAATGTATTGATGTCATGAGCTTAGATGCAATAAATAATGTTCCCCATGATGATTGTCCCTGCAATACCAGTATTTCCACTATAACTTGTATTCAACTATTACATTTCAAACCTATGAATTTCACTCAACATTTGTGTTGACCCTTTTTATGCATGTTTATCTCAGTTAATTGGGCAACTTATAGCATGGAGTGGCATGGACATGAAGATGGCTAAAACTTGTTATCATTCACATTTTATGTTTATAGATTTTGGGACCTGCCTTTGTAAAACTCTGATTTGAAATGAATGATAACATATCTTTTGAATAAACGTCTCTTTTCGGTCGTTTTCTATGATTATGATTGTTGTATCCATGAAGTAATACCCCAGATTAGCTTCCGCTGCTATATTGTAAAAATGGGGGTGTTACATGCAAGCCTTACCATGTAACTCTTACACTTATGTAAGACTTAAGCTAGTGCATTTTACCACTTAACTAAGCATAACTAGAACCATGACCCAAAATTTGAACCATTTGGTCCTTGTGGTGTTGTTTTCGGCCGAGCAAACACATACACACCCACCCCTTTGGTGTGTGTTAGTCACATGTACACTACAAGACATACCATAAAACCCTACCATGGTCCTATAAATATCACACTATAACAACTTAGTGTTCACATATCATTTCATAGCCTCATCAAAAATCTCTCATCTCTCTTTCTCCCTTTCCTTGCTCACGGCAACAAACACCCTCTTTAGGGTTTCCATTTCTTTGATTTGGGGGAGGGCGAGGGGGGGCCGAGCAGGCAGGCATCATCTTGTTAACGGGGCGCGTGATAGCTATGAGGTGAGGTGAATTATGTTTTTTTTAATTTCCCATTAAAGTGTTGGGAGTGCACTGGAACTGTTCATGTATATTTTCTTACTTCTAAGTCGGAAGGACATCTGAACTACAATAGCTATGTAAGACGCTACGCGATTTGTGTCATCGTCTAAACAGAAGTACTGAGTAAACTTACTAAGAATTGAGAGTATACACCAAAGTAATTAGATCTTCAGTGAATCTCAATGATTGACTTAGTAATTGGGAGTATTAGTCAAGATCTTGAACAAATTAGGGTTTGGGGTTATTATTTTGGGGTTGGGGTAGGGGGGGGGGGGGGGGGGGGGGGTGATTCATCGAGTATTATATATATAATATATTATAATAAAAATATTATATATATAGTAAAAGCAATAGGCGAAAGAAATATCCACATCTCTTCACAAAGACCGCACCGTCGTCAAGTGCCGCATCGTAAGCCTTGAGGATAAGGCTCATTTAATGGGGAGAGTCTATAACACCCCGTGTTTTAGGGTCATTTACTTCATCAATAAATTCACTATTTATTTTTGGATTGTACGCGTTCGCTTTTATTTCGCGTCATTGGGTTAAATCGCGTAAGTTAAATATAATCATTCAACGTAAACGGGCGCCAAACTAATTAATGTTTACGTCAAGTAAGTATTATATAATTATTTTGAGGATAATTATTAGCTTTACTCAATTTATTTTATTGGTTACGTAAATTGTTTACGTTTCGCGATAAAATACGTTTAGGCATACCCGGAACCACCAAAACTTTTTTACGCTTCAACAAATGCCCATTTTTATACCCAACACTTAAAGTTTTATAGAACTTCACCCATATTAACATTGTTAGTGATATTGTACATAAAATAAATCAACTAGAAGATACATATTAATAGTTTACACATAATACTTTAAACAACAACTTGTAAATTGAATAAAAAGTGCAAGTGTACTCTTATTACCTTTTATTTTACACAAAATAATACTTTCTATCTTTTTCACCAAGATATCTAGCTATTAAACACATCTCCTTAAATTCATGGGATGATGTCTTCATTAGGAAACATAGAACACCAACATTAATCACCCTTGTTTTCTCATTGTTCCAAGACCATAAGCCTTCACCACCATGCAATTCATTGGTTATTTCCCTAGCTTTTTTGTCCACCTTTTTACATAGATTATTAATGTAGCAAACGTGATAACACAACAAAAACACTTAACACTTAAAGAAATCAACTTATCACTCTCTTTGTCTCTCTTGAAGCTCACGGCTCAAAGTCACCCTCCCACACAAACCATATAAATTTTTCTACCACTTATACACACATACCTACATCATATCTAAGATTTATTAAGATGTTTTGAAGGGTTGCAAGGTGTAAGCAAGTATTTACAAGATTAGGGTTTCTTTGGAAAAATAGGATTTTAAAGGGTGCAAGCTTTGGTTTTGTGTCTAGACAAGGCTTTAGATCATATTTCTCATCATCATACCTTATCATAAGGTTAACTAAGAGCCTTTAACTTTTCATTTTCATGATTATATGTGTATATTAGTTCTATATAGCAAAATCACCATTAGGAAACTTTTAAACATGTAAAAAGGATTTTACTTGTGATTATGGATAACTGTACACTTTTACATAAGTTATGATGTTGATAATATCATGTTAAAATGGATATATAAGTCTTGTACACTAGTGGTCCATGTATAAAAAGTCTATGTACAAAACTTGTTAAATTAGGGTTTATTTTTAAACTTGTAATTAAAAGTGACATAATAAGTTGTGATTTGAAGGAGTTATTAAGGACTTGATAATATGGACTCATGGACAAAATATGGACACTATTATATATATGACTTATGATATAAAGAGATGTGGGAGACTTGTGGAAATTTACTAAATTGAAAAATATATAAAACAAGTTATATAAATAAGTATACACATGGATTTCAAAAGGGTTGTTTTGGTTCGTGTATGGTGACAGCCATATTGTGTCTTAGAAATATAGTTACGTCTCATGACGATTCCAAAAAGGTAAGAAACTCGAAAAACGGATTAATAACGAAAAATATACGATAAAAATACGATTTACGTTAATACTGGTTTTATAAAATAAACTTTATAAAAGCAAGCTATAAAATACTTCTAAAACAGAAAGTTTAGTATTTTTCACAGATTGTACATATTTTTAGGATTTCAAAATGATAAGAATCGTAATTTTTCAATTAATAACGAAAGAGTTATGAATTTCGCAAGTTTACGACAATAAATACTTTTATAAAACTATTTTTATAAAAGTTACTATTCATGACAGAATCATTTATTTTTTTAAACCTCATAAATAGTTAGGACTTTAAATTACGAGAACGTGCTCGAAAGAATAGATAAAAACGGAACTATAACGAATAAAATACGACGTTTACGATAACTAAAACTATAAAAATAACTTTATAACTGGCGTGAACAGTGAAAAGTACTGTACATCAGGGGACTAAAAATATGAAAATGTCAAATATTGATAACTCGTCTTAATACGAAAATATGGGCATAAGAAACGCGCAAAACGGGCTTAAAACGTGAAAGTTACGACATTTCTACACATTTGCACTATTTCCTGAGATGAATAGTGTTCGTTCGTTTTTAAAATAATTTTTTACGGAACATTTTAGAATCACTTAAATAATATTTATACATGTTTTAAGCTTTATAAATATTATTTTACAAAAGCGATTTCATTATTTATACGATTTCACGAGTTCAAATACATGATTAATATTTATCAAATGCGATTTAAATATTATTTCACAAACACAATTAGATGGTGATGTAGCTATATACAATTATATATGATGTTAGTTAATTAAGGTACTTAGTACTTATACGGCCTATAATTGTTTAAGGTACTTAGTACTTATACGGCCTATAATTGTTTAGGTTGCATTCGGGCGTTTTAGTGACGCATTTTTCACTTGTGAAGTATATTATTGATTAACTCGCTCGAGGTGAGTTCATAAACTCGCTTTTCAATCTTTTGAATGTTTATAAACCTGCGAGGGGGATACATGCTTGTCTGCAAACTCTTATACTTACTCGGTTATCTTATAACAACGTGATTGTTTTTAAAGGATATTATGAGTTCATAGCCCCATGTTTTACTAGTTTTAAATATATTTTTGGGGTGAGAACATGCTTTGTTTTACAGTTGGACGCAAGTAACTTTGAAATACTCCTTCTTTTGGATATTGCATACCATGCGATACTTATTGTTTTGGATATTGTATATCATGCAATACTTACTGTTTTGAATATTACACATGCAATACTTACTGTTTTGGATATTGTATTCCAACTATTAGTACTCTCATTGGAGAGATCTAACTATGATAGATATCAATTCTAGACGCTACCCTCCTTTTATATACTAGAGGGGTTAGGGTTTACAAGACAAGATAAGATCAAAATAAAATTAGAAAACTATAAATCAGCATTAAATACTATTTGACTAATCTTCAATCAGCATTAATGTTGATCTTTATCTTTTAGCTGAGCATTAAATACTGTTTGACTAATCTTCAATCAGCATTAATGTTATTCCAGCTTTGTCTTGTAGGTCCTTCATCTTTAATATGTTTTGTCATAATCAACTCAAAGTATAATTCCCAACAGAGCGAGAATGTTATGAATAGATCTATTGGGATTGACATCCCCGTTCGTGTGATTATCAGTCACTGGGCAAACAAACGTATACCATGTCGAACATAGGATGTTGCGGGTTAGAACATCACCACGGGCAATGTAGGCCATTTATATGGTATTCATTTATGTCGAGCTTCAGTGTCATGAGCTTAGGGCAACGTAATTACATTTATATGATGTCTGCATCTGTTGCATTATCATACACTTGGGAAATCTTTTGGTCCTACAATATATGATTTATCAAACCTATGAATTCACCAACATTATTGTTGACGTTTTAAAGCAATGTTTTTCAAGGGATCAGTAAGCACGAGGTGCAAGGGATACATTGGTGGTTTTGATTTGGATATCATGCATTAAAGATTTTGTCGCATTACATTTTGTATAACTGTATGGGCTAGAAATCTTTGTATTTTGAACAAGTGGACAAGTGAAGCTTCGGCTTATGTAACAAATACTTTGTTAAATCCAATGTATCAGTTTTAAATGACTTTTTGGTCGTTCTATATACATCTTGTGTTATTGATCTATGAAGTAACACGCCCCGGACCCTTATTCTGTTTTATTCTTTTTTTACTTTTTCTTTTTTTTTTTTTTTTATTCCGCTGCGACCCAATTTGGGGGTGTTACAGATTGGTATCAAGAGCCAAGGTTATAGAGAACCAGGTCAAATGTTTTTGCTGGACTATAACCGTTTTCAAACATCGAATTCATACAAAGGGGTTTAATACCCAAAATTTACAAAATAACATCACATATAAGTCCTTATGGCCGGATTTGTAGCAAAGGATACAAAGAAAATATCATAGAAACACATCTCCTTGTTTTCATGGGATAACCTCTACTTTTAGGAACATTTAGATATTTTATCAAGACTTTTACAAGTAAAGACCAAGACTTTCCCTAGAAATCCTCATCATGTCTTTCATGCATCTAGTCTTGATCTCAACCAAGTCCTTGAAGTATATAAGCTACCAACTAGAGATATTACATACATCTCTTATTTCCTAAAGTGTAAAACATAAAACACTCTCTCTTTTTCTCCTTCAAAGCCCATGGCTCAAAACACCCTATTTAGATAATCCATAGCTTGATTTTCTAAGACCATACAAGCATTCATACATCCTTCCTATGATAACCTAAGGTGTTTGCAAGGGTTGGTTAAAGGTTTGCAAGTGTTGAAGCAAGTATTGCAAGATTAGGGTTTTGTGGTTAATTAGTGTTTTCAAGAGTCGCAAGCTAGGGTTTTGTTGCTAAACAAGTGTGTAGATCTTGTTGTTCATCATCATACATCATCATAAGGTTATCTAAAACTCTTTATGTCCTTCATTTATCATTTTATGCATTTATATGTTCTATTTAGCAAAATCACCATTTAGGGCACTTTTGAATATGTGAAATGTATTTCTACTTATGGTTATGATTTTGAACACTTTTATACATGTTGTGTAGTTGATAAAATCATGTCATAATAGATATATACGTATTGTACCATGTTGGTTTAAGTATAAAAAGTGTATATACAAATTAGGGTTTTTAAAGTTTACTTAATAAGTTCATAAGCAAAAGTGATATAAGGACTTAATGATTTTGTTATCTTGGACAATATTTGGACAAATGATGAACTAAGGACCCTAGGAATGCAAGACATGTAATAATAAGTGTTGTAATGGACTTGTAACAAGATGATTAAGCTTAAAAGTTACAAAATTAGGTTTAAACACATTTTGATGAAAAACTCCAAAACCTACTGTTTTGGTTCAAAAATTAAAGAATACTTTTTATGTTTTTATAAAATAATACGTCTCATGACGTTTCCAAATATGTAGAGAACTCGAAAAACCGCCTTATAACGAAAAAGATACGCCAAATATACGTTTTACGTTAATACCGGGTTTATAAAATAAATTTTATAAAAAGTTACTGTTCATTAGGGACATTTATTTATAAAAACATCATTTATATGATAGAGCTTTTAAAAACGAAGACGTGCTCGAAAGAATCGCTAAAAATAAAGCAATAACGAATAAAATACGATATTTACGAGTTTTCGACAAATCGAGGTGTTTGATAAATTCCCTCAAGGATGGTTAGGAATCGTGAGATAGGAGTAAATCCCTAGAGGCATTATGTGAAATAATTATAGTGATAAAACCACTATATGAATACTTGTATGACAGGTGCAGACACACTAATTGCTTATTTGCACACAATACGCGCTTACATGATTAATATACGTGTTATATTATAGTACATATATTACTACTGGTCTTATATAAGTTTAATTTTGCTTGTTACAACAGTCATGTCGCGTTTAAGATTTTATGAAATCTGACGTGTATTATAATTTCTTATGATTTTGAAGGAAATGGCACCAAAAAGAGCCACAAGGTCAACACCAGTTACAGAAAATCCTTCCACCACCACTGTCACCAATGCCCAACTTCAGGCAATGATTGACCAAGGTGTTACTGCTATACTGGCAGCACGTGATGCAAACAGAAATGGCGATGACAGCCATGCTTCGGGAACGGGTGCCAGAAGGACCGAACGCGTTGCTCGAGAATGCACTTACTAAGACTTTATGAAGTGCCAACCTCTGTATTTCAAAGGCACTAAGGGAGTTGTCGAACTAACCCAATGGTTTGAAAGGATGGAGACTGTATTCCGCATAAGCAACTGCTCTGTGGAAAATCAGATCAAGTTCTCCACTTGTACTCTTTTGGCAGGAGCTCTGACGTGGTGGAATTCCCACGTTAGAATTGTTGGTCATGATGTTGCGTATGCAATGACTTGGATAGATCTGAGAAAGAAAATGACTGACAAGTACTGTCCGAGGAACGAGATAAAGAAGCTCGAGACTGAGTTGTGGAATTTGAAAGTAAAAGGTACCGATGTGACAGGGTACAACCAACGTTTCCAGGAACTAGCACTGCTGTGTGTTAGAATGTTTCCTGAGGAGTCTGACAAGGTTGAAAGGTATGTCGGTGGTTTGCCCGATATGATTCACGGAAGTGTTGTGGCGTCAAAACCAAAAACCATGCAGGAAGCTACTGAAATGGCAACAGAGTTGATGGATAAGAAAATCAGCACTTTTGCTGAACGTCAAGCTGAGAACAAGAGGAAACTTGACAACAACCACCAAGCTCAACAACAACTTCCCAAGAGGCAGAATGTGGTCCAAGCTTACGCCGCTGGGACTGGTGAAAGAAAAGAGTATGCTGGAACTCTACCGCTGTGCAACAAGTGCAAGTTTCACCACAATGGCCCGTGCACTGTAAAATGCGCAAACTGCAAGAGGGTCGGTCATTTGACCCGAGACTGTTGGAGTTCTGCTGCTACTAACAATCAAAGAACCCTCACTTGTTATGAATGTGGGAACCAAGGGCACTACAAGAGTGATTGCCCGGAATTGAAGAACCGAAACCATGGAAACCAGGCTGGAGGTACTGGAACACATGGAATGGTGCTTGCCTTAGGAGGAGGAGAAACCGATCAAGACCCTAACAACATTGAAGATGAGATCGAAGCTTGAAAGAGAAAGTTGTCTCGCTTTGCCTAGTGAACCCTAAGCTGGAACTATCTTAGACTTTATCTCCTTAGGAGTCCTCGTTGTATTTCTCTTAAATTTCTGTTGTACTGAATGATTTCAAGTATCTATCAAATTAACATATTATGAAAACGTAACTCTCTATAAATTTTTATACAAATCACTCCCACAATTATTAGGAAATTATAACACAATTTTGACGAAGATGAGCATCGCATCGTTAGCCCTCAAATATACATAGCCTGATCAACTATGTATAATTCAGGAAAGGACCATGCCATGCTGAGAATAGTCACCTTAAAACTTCTTGTCAAGAAACAATTTTCTATTTATATCAAGTTCTGCGTGCGTATTCATAAAATGTAATCATCGCGAGAAACCAAACTGACAATAATAATCACTAAGTAAACTCTTACACCACCGTACTATATAAAGTCGACATCATTTTTTTTTACAAAAATCCTATGTCCAAAAGTCAAGACACATCCCTAGTCACCCTAGGACGATCCACTAACAAGTTTACTCGCCATTAAGGAATATACCAATTCATCGTATTCGACGAATACATAATACCATAGAGCTTGGTAGTTACGACACCACCATAGGTATAAAGTCGTTATCACTCTAAATTTTTTTTTGTTAAAACGGACGCGTTAAGTCGAAGGGAACGAATAAAGCCTACTAGAAGCCGAGTCTTGGTCGCAACAATAAATATTAAACCAACATCACAAATCTTAAACACTCAAGTTAAAGCAATATTAGAAGGGAAATGCAAACGAGTTGCCAAGCGTGGTAACAGAATTATCGAAAGACATAAATAAAAATAACAACTAAATTTATTACCATAACACGCGTTTAATATCTTAGAAATAAGATTACATAAGGACATAAAGGATATACAAGTTTTATTACAACCCTCCCCTAACAATAATATCTATTTCTTCCAAAGGAGATCCACGCCGATTGCAAGAATGATGAGGGGCACGAGAATTTCTAGAATAAAGGCTAAATACTAAAATCCTTCTTCGTATGGGAAGTAGGCCAGATAAATGCCGAGTGCTATCGCGGTCGCCATCGCCAAGAGCGTGATGATGTGCAACATTTTTGAGGATTGGATAAGAGAAAATATAAGTGAAAGATAAAGTGTTGTATGGAGAAATGGAGGATAAAAATTTGGTATTTAAAGAGAGGAAGTAGCCGTTGGGGCTAATGTTCATAGCCGTTGGAGTTACTGTTCATAAAAAAAAAATTAATACCCACACCTCTTCACAAAGACCGCACCGTCGTCAAGTACCGCATCGTAAGACTTGAGGACAAGTCTCACTTAACGGGGGGAGACTATAACACCCCGTGTTTTAGAGTCATTTACGTCGTCAACAAATTCACTAAGTATTTTTAGTATTGTACGCATTTGCTTTAGATCATAAACGTTAAGTTAAATCGTGTACGCTAAAAATTATCGTTCAATGTAAACGGGCATCAAACAAATAAATGTTTACATCAAGCAAGTGTTAAGTAATTATTTTGAGGGTAATTATTAAGTTTATTCATTTTTATTTTCATTGGTTATATAAAGTGTTTACGTTTCACGATAAAATACGTTTAGGCATACCCGGAACCACCAAAACTTTTCTACGCTTTAACAAATACCCACTTTTATACCCAATACCCAAAAGTTACTCAATATTATCACATATATGTTGCTAGGGCCGGATATGTATGTATAAATATCAAGAGATATTTGTTTTTGACTTTAGAGCACATGTTATATAAGTTTTCAAGCAAAGTCCTACCAACTATCTTACAAGTTTACTTACACACACTAGTTTCCCATCCTTTTCTTACACTAAGCCACTCCCCCCTCCATGTGCTCTTACTCAAGGGTTAACAAGTAACCATGGTTAGGTTACTTCAAGTACTTGAAGTTTATAAGGAAAAGAACTAGCTAAATAACATATACACTCTCATTTCCAAAGTGTAAATCAAAACAATCTCTCCCTTTTTCTTCTACCATAGCCACGGCTCAATTAAGCCACCACAAACCATCTATACAAATTTTATTATCCACATTTCTAAGTGTTCTTACATCATATCTAAGATAACCTAAGAAGGTTAGAAGGCTTGGTTAGGAATTTACAAGTGTTGAAGCAAGAAAAGAAATTAAGGTTTTCTTTGGAAAAGTTAGGGTTTTCAAGAGTTGCAAGCTTGGGTTTTTCATCTAAACAAGGGTTTAGATCTTGTTGGTTATCACCATACATCATATTAAGGTTACCTAGAAACCTTAAACTCTTTACATTTATGAATTTATGTGTATATAATGGCTATGTAGTTAATCACCATCTAGGGAAATTAATAACTTGTAAAAATGGATTTTTACACTTGTTTATGATTTGGTACACTTTGTCATATGATATATGGATCTTAACATTATGTTATAATGGATGTGTAAGTAATGTACACGTATGGTTTATATATGAAAAGTATATATAAACAAGTTAACTTTCAAGTATACTTATATAAAGTTATGGACAAATAAGTATTTAAAATTATGGATCTTGTGTTTCTTGGATAATATATGGACAAAGAATGAATTAGGAACCCTAAGTACATAAGACATATGATATTAAGGGTTGTAATGGACTTGTAACAAAGTGATTAAACTAAAAAGTTCTAAAAACGATTTTAAACACATTTTTATCAAAAAATATTTTAGGAGCTGTTTGAAATACGAAATTAAAGTATTTATTTTATGTTTTTATAAAATACTACATGTTACAAGGATCGTAGGCATGTAAAGAACTCGAAAAACCGATTTATAACGAAGGAGATACGGTAATTTTAAGTTATACGTTAATTAAACTTTTATAAAACAAATTTTATAAAAAGTTACTGTTCATCAGGGACCTTTATTTATGAAAACATCATTTATATGATAGAGCTTTTATAAATGAAGACGGGCTCGAAAGAATCGCAAAAAACGGAGCAATAACGAATAAGATACGACATTTACGAGTTTTCGACAACTAAAACGATAATTTTTAAATTAAGGTCTGATGTGAACAGTAAAAGTTACTGTTCACCAGTAGCTCCAAAATTTGGAAATGTAAAATTATGATAACTCGTCTTAGTACGAAAACATGAGCACAAGAAACGTCAAAATCGGACTTAAAACGCGAAAGTTATGTCGTTTTTACTAAAGAGGCAATTATAAACGTTTTTACTTTATAAACGCGATTTCACTAAAATGATTAGATGGTGATGTAGCTATATAGGATTATATATGGTAGTAGTTTCCCAATGTTATAAGTAATTATACGACCTATATTAACTAGGTTGCATTTGGGCGTTAGCATGACGCGTTTTCATTAGGGATATTTCTTTATCGATTTACTCACTCGAGGTGAGTTCATAGCCCCATGTTTTACTTGTTTTACATATATTTTTGGGGTGAGAACATGCTTGTTTGCAAATACATTTACATGGTTGATTACAAATTGGTTTACAAACTCATTTACATAGCTCTCTATGGAATACATTACTTGACTTCATTTTTGGTCACAAATACATACTTTACTTTTGAAATGATTACGGATTAGCTTAAGTGGATTGAACTGTTAATTACCTGGAGGGTAAGCGCGAGTGTTATGAGATAGATCTATTGGGGGTTGACTACCCCCGTTCGGGTGATTAGCTATCACTAGTTCGAGATCGAACTAACGAACGTTATAACATTGTCGGAGTAAAATATGATATACAGATGAACTGAACCTTACAGTGCCTTGAATAAAGTGGCATACGTATATGAGTCTACGTAGTAGTTCCATAAACTTAGAGTAATCTTAATCATTGTTTTATGCACACTTGAAACATTTTGGGATATTGTGCTCATTACAATATACACTTGAAATATTTTGTGATATCATGCTCATTACAATATATACTTGAAACATTTTGGGATATTGTGCTTATTACAATATATACTTGAATCATTTTGGGATTATATTTTCATTTACAAAAACCTATGAACTCACCAACTTTATGTTGACCCTTTTAAGCATGTTTTTCTCAGGTGAACTAGATGCTTGGCCTATTTGATGTACATTGGAGTCCAAACTTTTTAAGAATACTTTTCAAACGACACTTAGAGGTCGTTCTCTCCTGACTGGTGCAATGGTACTATGAAGTAACGCTCCCGAGAAAAAAAAAAAAAAAAAAAAAAACAAAAAAAAAAAAAAAAAAACAAAAAAAAAAAAAAAAAAAAAAAAAAAAAAAAAAAAAAATAAAAAAAAAAAAAAAAAAAAATAAAAAAAAAAAAAAAAAAAATAAAAAAAAAAATAAAAAAAAAACAAAAAAAAAAAAAAAAAACAAACAAAAAAAAAAAAAAAATAAAAATAAAAAAAAAAAAAAAAAAAAAAAAAAAAAATAACAAAAAAAAAAAAAAAAAAAAAAAAAAAAAAAAAAAAAAAAAAATAAAAAAAAAAAAAAAAAAAAAAAAAAAAAAAAAAAAAAAAAAAAAAAAAAAAATAAAAAAAAAAAAAAAAAAAAAAAAAAAAGAAAAAAAAAAAAAAAAAAAAAATAAAAAAACAAATTTCGGCTGGCGAAACCATTTTGGGGGTGTTACAGAAGCAGTTAAGAAGTGGGCATATCCCACTACACCCACGGAAGTTCATCAATTATTAGGACTTGCCGGCTATTATCGGAGATTTATCAAAGGTTTTTTGAAGATTGCAAAATCTTTGACTGAATTAACCCAAAAAAACAAGAAGTATATTTGGGGCGAAGACCAAGAATCAGATTTTCAATTGCTAAAATAAAAACTTTGTGAAGCTCTAATCTTAGCAATACCAGAAGGAAACGATGGCTTTGTCGTTTACTGTGATGCATCTCATCAAGGTCTGGGAGTAGTGTTAATGCAAAGAGAGAAGGTTATTGCATATGCATCCCGACAACTTAAGCCTACTGAAGAAAACTATACCACTCATGATCTCGAATTAGGAGCAGTAGTGTTCGCTCTTAAAATTTAGAGACACTATATGTATGGCACCAAATGTACTGTGTTCACTGATCATAAAAGTCTTCAGCACATCCTTGATAAAAAAGAGTTAAACATGAGACAACATCGTTGGTTAGAATTGTTTGCAGATTATGATTGTGAGATTCATTATCACCCTGGAAAGGCAAATGTCGTAGGAGAAGCCTTAAGCCGGAAGGAACGAATCAAACCACTCCGAATTAGATCATTGATCATGACCCTTTACCTAAAATGACCAACTCAAATCCTAGAAGCTCAAACCGAAGCAATCAAGGAAGAAAACATCAAAGCCAAAAACCTATGAGGGATGGACAAATCATTTGAAATTCGTCCTGATGGAACTCGTTGTATTAAGAGCCGAAGCTGGTTACCACTCTTTGGTAATCTGAGAGACTTGATCATGCATGAGTCCCATAAATCAAAGTATTCCATTCACCCAGGTTCTGACAAGATGTATCAGGATCTAAAGAAACTTTATTGGTGGCCTAACATGAAGGCAATCTTCACGGAATATGTTGGCAAATGTTTGACATGTTCTAGAGTTAAGGCAGAATGTTTGAAGCCATCCAGCTTACTGGTACAACCAAAGATTCCTATATGGAAATGGGAAAGAATAACAATGGACTTCGTTACAAAACTTCCCAAAACATCAAACTGACATGACACAATCTGGGTCATTGTCGATCGCCTTACAAAATCCGCACATTTCATACCTACCCGAGAGATAGACTGTATGGAAACCCTTACCAGGTTGTACATCAAAGAAATAGTCTACCGACATGGTGTGCCAATATCCATCATCTCGGAATCATCTCAGATCGTGACAGTCATTTCACGTCTAGATTATGGCAATCATTGCAGAATGCTTTGGGTACTCAATTAGACATGAGTACGGCATATCATCCCAAAACCGATGGACAAAGTGAAAGAACCATCCAAACACTCGAAGACATGCTTCGAGCCTGTGTCATAGACTTTGGAAAAGGATGGGAAAGACACTTACCATTGGTGGAATTCTCTTACAACAACAGTTATCATGCCAGTATTAAGGCAAAACCGTTTGAGGCACTTTATGGTCAAAAGTGCAGATCACCTGTTTGCTGGGCCGAAGTTGGAGATGTTCAACTTACGGGACCAGAAATAATTCATGAAACCACTGAGAAAATAGTGCAAATTCGACAACGCTTGCAGGCTCCAAGAGATCGGCAAAGAAGTTATGCCAATGTCAGGCGAAAACCTTTAGAATTTCAAGTTGGAGATCGTGTTATGTTAAAAGTGTCACCTTGAAAAGGTGTCATTCGTTTTGGAAAGCGAGGAAAGCTTAATCCCCGGTATATTGGAGCATTTAAGATTCTTAAAAGAGTCGGTCCAGTGGCATACAAACTAGAGCTTCCTGAAGAGCTCAGGAATGTCCACAATACTTTCCACGTTTCTAATCTAAAGAAATGCTTATCTGACGAATCCCTTGTCATTCCAATGAAAGAGCTTCAGCTCAATGACAAACTCAACTTTGTAGAAGAACTAGTGAAGATTATGGATCGAGAAATCAAGCAACTAAGACACAGTCGTATTCCTATAGTCAAATTACGATGGAACTCTAAAAGAGGACCAAAATTTACATGGGAACGCAAAGATGAAATTCATGCCAAATATCCTCATCTATTTTTCAGTATCTCTTCAAAATCTAATTAAATCTTGGGACGAGATTTCTATAAGGATGGGGGACTATAACAACCGACAATTTTCATCAATGTAAATATCCATCTATTAAATTAGATGCAGTATAATATCCATCTATTAAATTATATGCACTATAATATCCATCTATTATAAATATATTACCTTCTTACAGGGAAATTTTTTGCTTTATCTCATAATGCAACGTAACTTGCATCTCTAAAGTAAACGAGCTCACGCAACCTCTATCAATGCCATCTATATCTATGTTTATATCATGTAAACATCCTAATATGTCAAGTATATATCTTAATATCATTTTTTTACCAAGTACATTATCCATTTAACGTACTGTTTAAAACATTATATCAAAACAAGCCTAAACCCTAAAAACAAAACCCTAAACCCCAATTTCACTTTCAACAAAAAACTAAACCCTAAACCTAAAACAAAGCCCTAAACCTTAATCCCAAGACCTAATCTCAATCCTAACACTAATCCTAAACCTTAATATATCCTAAACCCTAACCCTAACTCGAAAATAAAACCCTAAAACCCTAACCGAACCCTAATCCAACCTGATACACCTTTAGCTCCATTTTTACCCATTTTTAACTCAAGCAACCAAGCAAGCACCTCCATGACCTCACCCTTATATCTCCAAGCTGCTTACAAGCACCTCTACTCCTTCTATTAGCCACCAAGAAGCCTCGTCACTTCCTTGTTGCTCACTCTTAGCCGCGGCCACATGCACCCCTCAAATTTTTTTTCACCAATCAAACCTACTCTTCTAGCCCACCATACTTACCATCCTAGCCCTACTTAGTCACTTTACTAGCCTAGGACACTAAGCAAACCTAAACTTACGCACCAAGGGTCATTCGACCCTATAAAAAGGATGTACCCTTCTCCATTCAAACTCACACCTTCAATCTTCTATCTCTCTCTCAAAATGAAGTTATAACCATCTTAGAAGGAAAAAGAGAAGCCATAAGAACAGAAGTGAATCAAAGAAACCAAGAAACAAAGCCATTCAAATCGTTACTAGGCGTACGAACCCGAAAACCCCATTTCGACCCATTTTAGCTTAAGTAAGCCTAAGATCTTATTCCATAAGCTTATATTCTATACAATAATGTTCATAAAACTCTTAAGATAATATATGAACTCTTGTTTAAAGCTTTGAATCCTCAAACCCATGTGTTTTTGATAAAAAACCCAAAAAACGACCTGTTTTGATTTTCTAGCTAACGAATCTTTTTTCTAAACTTTCGTTATGTTAAAACATCTTATTTTAGCTTATACTAATGAGCTATAACCTGCAAATATCATTTGGAATCCTAAAATAAGCTTGCATGACATTTTGGACTTGTTTTGCAAAAGTGTCCATGCATAGGGGTATATATTGTAACTTTCTAAAATTTATAACTAAAGGGGCTAAAAATGTCATTTTCCTAAAGTTATAACTATAAGGACCTATTTTGCCAAGTTTCAAAGTTAAAGGTTTAATATATATATATACTTTTTTTATAAAGGACTAAACTTGTAAAAGTTTATAAACCAAGGGTATATATTGCCAATTTTGGAAACTTATAAAATATTATATTTTTATATTATTTATAAAAATATATAAATTATTCTAGCTTTTGAAGAAACTTAAAACTATAATGTATCACATTACTAGAGAGCTTCATGTAAGGGGTTTCATTTGGGTATACATTTTGACGAGTTTGCTGGATTTATGATTTAAAGTGTCCTGGCTCCTCAAACGTTTACTACATAACCTTTGAATTATGATGGCCTGAACAGTGATACAATATTTCCATAATAAATCCAATCAAAGTGATATTTCATTATAATATAAAACATATCTAATCAAACTAAGACTTGACATATTACCCAGGTTGTGTGACGAAGCCGTTACTTTCATTTCATATACTTTTTCAGTCAATCAGATTTCCCTGTACTGTTAAGATGAGTTCATAGCCTCGCATTCAATCTTTTAAATGTTTGATAAACCCGCGAGGGGGATACATGCTATAAACCATGAATGCAAGTATTTTTCTGTATGCTATCCTGATACATTATTGCCTAAGTCTCTACTTTTACCATTAAGTCCCCACTATTATGAACCGTTAATTACTCATCAAGGTAAACGTGAATGTTATGAATAGATCTATTTGGGACTGGACTCCCCGTTGGTGTTCCTATACTGTCGGTAACTAATACCACACATTTGAATAACTTTGCGGTTGTTTGGCAAAGACACCCATCAGGGCAATTATTTGTGGTTATTGATTAACCTAAGGCTTCGGTGTCATGAGCTTAGGGCAATAATACAATTTTTCATGATAATTGTATGTGTTGCAATTATTACAAACTATGAGTGTATAACAACGTAACCCACTATTGAGCTAGTATTCAAAACTGTTTACTATAAACCTATGAATTTCACTCAACCTTTGTGTTGACTTTTTAGCATATTTATCTTAGGTAACTGAACATCTTATGGCACGGAGTGGCACAGACTTGAAGATGGATAAACTGTTATCATTCAAACTTTATGTTTTCATGTAGGTTTTGGGACCTCTGTTTGTAAAAACTCTGATGAAATAATGAATAATAACTTATCTTTTAAAAACGTCTCTTTCGAGTCATTTTCTATGATTATGACTGTTGTACTATGAAATAATACCCCATATTAGCTTTTGCTGCTATATGTCAAAAATATGGGTGTTATAACCACCTTGTCCGGGGGCTTGATTCAAATCTGTTTGATCACCTAAACTCGTTAACGGACAATTTGTATTAAGAATCAATAGGTATAAGGTACTAATACCTACTTCAGGGGCAAACTAGAATACATATGGCATGCATTATTGTCAAGGTTTCGATGGCATGAGCTCAATGTAATAAAAACCTGATATATGGCTTCTTCGTACAACAAGTCACTCGATGAATTATACTTGTGTTCCACTTTTATTCTTTTAAACCTATGAATTCACTCAACGTTTCGTTGACCTTTTAGCATGTTTTATCTCAGGTAATCAAGGTTGAAGACTTGGAGCATACGAGGAGGACCTTGCGCTATTTTATTTTTTTAAAATGTTTATAAGTTCCATCCCTCAAAAATACATTTAATTATGGAAGTGGTTTTTTTTAAACTTGTGTGTTGGATTTGGTTACGATCCTGTTGGACAATTTTTGCACTCTGAATTTCTATGAATGGAACTAAGTTTTTATAACGTCTCTTTTGAGTCGTTCTTTGTAATTTGTGTGTAATTGAGCTTTGATTTAACACCCAATTGTTGGTTCCGCTGCGTCTTAAATTGAAGGTGTTAAAGGTTTAACAAGATCACCATTGCTTTAATCCCTAGATAGATTATAATTAAACTAAAAGGATGCTTTATGCGGATACATTAATTATGACAGGATTCAACGTATCTAGTTCTTAGGATGATGTCCCGCCTAAGTCTTAAGAATGGTATCCTGCTTCGAGATAAGAAATCATTGCACTAAATAAACAAACCAGCGTTTAATCAAATTTAATATGGCTAATACAGTTTTCTATCATCGGCTTGTACCGTTGTTTTATCTTCTGGGTGTTTTCTTGTATGTTTATTGTATTTAGAATTGATTATTGTCACCATAAAACATGTGCCAGTCTCTCAGGCTGAAAATCCCCCATTACCATTATAAATAGGTTTAGCATAGGTTTAACAAGTAATTAGAATTAACTTAATTAGAGTAATTAAAATACTAATAGAATATAAGGTTAACAACCCCGCTCTTAGTGTTCGACACACTACTTACCACGAAACTCTACCCGATCGGGTACACTGCTCGTTATAGTGTTGTTTTAGGATAAGTCGGCTAAATATAAATTTAAAACTTGGTAATCAATAAATTTACCCTACACGACAGCACATCAAGTTTTTGGCGCCGTTGCTAGGGAGTGAAGTTGTTTAATTCTTATTTTATTAGTATTTTTAGTTTAGTGTAGCTTAGATTAATTTGCATATTGGTGTGTTTGTTTTTGTGTGTTTGATTTTCTGCATTGTATATTTTTGCATATTGTGTGTTTGTGTGTTTTCTACATTGTTACAGTGTGCTGTAACTTTCTGAGTCGAATACTCAATACGACGTATTCATCTTCTTAGATACGGCATATATATTTTTTCAAACCAATACAGTGTATTCGACTCTATCATCAATACGGTGTATTCAATTTACTGAATACAGCATATTAAGCTATTTGATAGTTTTCTTTCCTAGTGAATTTATTACAGGTTAAAATGGACGACCCCAACATTACGATGGAAGAGTATATCAGGCTTGAGGAAGAAAAAGCTCATAGGCGTGGTAAGTTGTATAACTAGGAAACTGCTACGTAAGGTAAGATCTGGTATGATGAAGTCGTTCATGACCTCGGATCTGTTGAAACTGAATTCCCAGCTATAGTCTTTAATGACGCGTTTAGATCTGAAGTAACACTCTCATGTGAACCCACGGTAAGTCCTCTTAACAACAATAAAATTGACTTTAGAATATCGTTTGAAGAATTCAACGATGAATATTACACGGTAATTTATGACAAAAATTCACTTTCTTATAAAATAGTTTCTGTCAACAATTTGAAAACAGATTCGAAAAATGATAATGATAAAGTCAATATGCCTTCGTTTCCTGTACCTAAGCCTATGGTCAGTTATTTTAACGATTTAGACTTCTTTAAAGATTTTGAGAATGAATTTCCAGCCATTGTTTACAATAATGCTCTAACATCTAAATCAGATTCCTCAACTGAACCTGTTGAAATTCCTCATCATATCGATGAAATTGATTTGAAAACTAAAACATCATTGTCCGAATGTGATGAAGAGGAACAAAACTTTTTGTACTTTAATGATGATAAAATCGATATTAAACAGTCTTCGGGGGGCAATGTAATAAATACCGACGATGGTGCCTATGCACATGGGTCAAATAAGCTTTTGGAAACAAGTCATGATAAATCTAATAAAATTTTCAAAGATGAAACTTTTATCAAGGAATTAACTGTTAATATTATGACTTGGAATTATCTTAACAAAGGGATGCCATTCATTTTCCTAATCAAGAATTTATATGTGCCATTTGGCATCCCGTTCGACCCTAAATTGTTTTATAAGGATGAAATTAAATTGGGGCAAGTCTAACTTAAATACTTTTCTGTAAACAAAAGTGCTTGCTGGGAGACAACCCGGAATGTAATTTTTAATTTTTATTGAGTCTGTCTTCCTAGACACTTAATACTACGTATCAAACCCCTATGGAAACGCCGTATCAAACCTGTCTGGACGTTATTAGTCTTTAATTTTTGCATTTAATTTCTACAAAATTTCAAAACATTTGTTTTTACAGGATGCAATACGGCGTATCCTTGGGTTTGGGATACAGCGTATTGACCTCCTGTATAGTGTGTTTAATTGTTTTCCTGCATTGTAACCATTGTGTAACCGAGATAGGAATTGCACTTTTGTCTTCTAACTTTTATGCAGGACCTTGCTGTAAGGAAATCGACGATATGGTATACTCTGAAAAAGGCGTGTGTTAAACTCGTACGAGCATTCTGACACTTCGTCAACACACTTTTGCTTAAGAACTCAAATTGGAGAATCATCTCGAGCAACATATTAGGGGAGTTCCTCGTTCTAATTCTTTTTCCCATTTTCTTTAAACAGTTTTAACTATACAACGAGGACGTTGTATAATCTAATTGGGGGGATAGAGAATTAGAATGCCTACTTGTCCTTTCTTTTACAAATAATATGCTATATGCTTAAATTATGTGAAATTAAAAAAACATTTAACATAACTTTTGTGAAAATTACTAGTTACATGACCTCGCACACTATAACCCCTAATACCAAATTGTGTAAATTAAACCTTTTTCATTTCCAAACGTTTACTAAAAATTCCACAAAAATTATGAGTGTGCCAGTGATGTAGTGGACTTTAGAACTTGCCTTGGTATATTACTCGAGACCACAACGATGAGTACTATGGATTTAGATGGAGAAATATTTTTAACTGGTAAATTTCTAGGAATACACCAAAAATACTAAATGTTGTAAAATTAACTAACTACACTGGTTAGTTAAACCCCATGTAACCCTTTGCTTACTCTCACTATAAGAGTAAATGCCCTAGAAAAACCTGTTGAGCCATTCCTGTGTTTTTCACACCGTATGTCTATTTCGTTACACCTTACACCTTAGCCTACCATGTAGATTAAGCCTACTTGATCAAAGTTGCTAGTTGCTTTTGTGTAAAGTTTTGTATTTCCTATGTCAAAGTGAAATTTTCTATCTCCGGTTAGGTCGGGAAATTGCACAATGCAACGGGAAATTATGTAGCTCGTGTATTTTTCTACTTTTGCGATTATGTATTATGTTCGAAGAAGAAGTGTTAAAGGAATATTATCCAGAAAAATTATGATTATGAAGACGATGAAATTGCACCGAGGTTTATGTTATAAAAAATGAAAAAAAAATAGAAAATGCATCAAAAAAGAGATGGAAGATTTATAGTCGGTTCGCTAAACTTAAACCGATGAAATTCTTGGAAGTATCGATTATTTGTGAACAAAAATCAACGATGTATATGTTAGGATCTAGAACTAGATAGATCTTCTAGCCTTTGTGAATGTAGAGTACTTATGTAATCACAAGCACATACGTGAGAGACTCTAGCAAATGTTTAGGCGGAAACTAAACA